>JAQIXU010000937.1:0-22688 GCA_034701245.1 Strigamia transsilvanica | reverse complement strand
ATATTTGATTTCCAATTCTGTAAATTCTGTGTTTAGTGTCAAACAAACCTGATAGCTTCTCTAAATAGGAAATATTGTTTTGGTGCATAAACCAAATGATGAACGTATCTTGCACCTGTTTTTTTGGCTGCAGTTATTTCTGCAGTTAAATTTGTTTGATTTCCTACTTCAAACTTTAAACAAAAACACATAATTAATAAATTGGCATACATAGTAATTTAGAAACTTACACTGTATGCTAAGGTAAACTTATACGTTGCATATATTCCAAGATAGTAATCATAGTCTGCCAACTTATCTGCATCTTGAATGACTATCTACATGGAAATAATAAGAAATGAATGAGATAAAAAGAAATAACTTCAACTTGATTTACAAAGTAGTTCCAGATTTTTTGAAAGAGATAGCCTGCATATATAGTAAAATGAAGAATATTCCAACCAATGCTAATCAATGTTTCATACGAGTCCTACAGAATAAATAAAAAAATAGATAATACGGCAATAAATTAAACTGAAGATATAGGACAATGTGTGTGTGCTACGGTCCATATCTGGTTACTATCTATTTTAAATTTAATTTCATCTACACTGTGAATCAAACTGTTGGAAAATTCCATAAAATTTCAAAAAACCTTGCGAATAAACTCTTTCCATTGTTCACGGTACATAATAGTAGGCACATCAAAATAAGATAATAAAGCATTCATTCTGTGAGTTATCTGGTCAGAACCAAATCCAATAATCCCGCTTATAACTCCTCTTCCGTTGCTCTGAAAATAATGTTAGGCAAAAAATTTCATTTTCCATATTTAAGCCTAATACATAATTTAATATATATTGTGTGTATTCACCTGTTCTTCATCTCGCATGTGATCCATAAACATATCCACAGTTTTAATGTAACTTTGCTCGGTGTCGTAAATGTTTAAATTTATTGAAATATCTACGATGGTAAAACGATTAAAATTAAAGAAACAGTCCGAATTCATAGATTTCTCGAGTACCAATAAGTAAGTCGCTACACAGATACAGGGATCCGGGGGCGTACCCACCGGGTGCTTAGAGTGTGAAAAATACACGAGCGACCATCAGGCCAAAGGTTTTTTTATCTTTTAAATTTGAGGTACCATGAGGAAAAAAAAACAAGTAATTAGGATGAATAAAATTTGTAAGTTCAATCTGTTTGATGATTTTTTCATTTTTTATAAACCATTTATAAACCATTAATTTGTTTGTAAACAAAAAACAGGTGGGGACTGGCTAGAGGTGCTCTATCAGTTATTCAGTTACCACTTGAGGGACCGCAAATTGTGTTACGCTTCTGTTGCTATCCGAGAAATATTTACAAAAGAACGAGATGTTTGATAACTTTTGTGTTTGTGAAATCCACCAATGACATGACTTACTTAAGTTTGTGAGATTTGTAAAAGAGTCTTTAAATTCTGATATTCTGTTATTAAAATCCTCTACGGCAAAACTTGAAAAACTTGCTAACACTGGATCAGGATCATTTCTATCTCCAGCTGTATTTAAGCGACAATAAAGAGCTAAATTGATATCCCCTATAGATAGATAGATTGTCTTTATTGATTTTTGAGAACAAAAATTAATTTATAAATATATTCACCTGTAACAATATGTTTATCTGAAAATTCGGAAATCAATTGAGTTTTATTTCGATTTCCAATCGCATTAAATCGGAACCTGAAATTTATACCAATCTCCTGAACGGCGCCTAAAAAACGTCCTAACCCACGATGGGTCTTTATATCGCTATCGGTTAATGAAATATTTTCTGGATCGGTAGTCACTTGAATAATCTTCAAATTCGACAAAAAAAAGGTAACCGTATTCATAATTTAAAAAAAAAATACTAAATATTTACTAATTCTGAATCAAGTCCGGAATAAATTCGCCGGTTGGCATTATCCACCACTACAACCCACAGTCTAGGAATTTGAAAATGCGACGTTATATAAATGCCATCAGCTTCGGTATCACCATCTTTGAAAAACTCTTTCTCATTAAGAACGTGTAATTCAAAAGCAGTTTGTTCTGTGAGGAGAAACCATTGAGTGATACCAAGATATGAATTCGCTGGTTTCTAGTTTCTAGTTTCCCCTACCTAAGATTCTCAATGGGATTTGTTTAATCGAGGTTACTCCAATTTCAGCATCACAGGGATCGGTAAAACTGTACAATTTGTATTCAGCTATGTTCTTGACACCGTGTAATTCTTTACAATCTTTACCAAAGTAATCGCAATAGTCAACCAAAGTAAAAGCTGTTGCTAACTCATGCGTTATAACACATTGTTTATCAAAATCGTTGTAATTTCGTGGTTGTCTGTCTCCAGTTCGAGGTACTAATAAAGTAGCATTTAATATTATCGTGTCCTCTTCGTCCACATCCCGAATTGTTATGTCAGTAAACGTCACTAATCCCTGTGTGGCTCGTTTGTGAAGAACGTTATCGTAATTTCGTTTGGAAGTAATTACTTCTTCACCGGCCAATTCAACAGTAGTTGTGAAAACAAAATCTTGCATGAGAGCTTCTCGACTAAACGTTTTGGTTTGAAAACGAATGGCTACTTCTACAATCAGCGATGAATCCAACCCACTTTCAATCCTCTTGTTATTCCCATCCACTATCTGCAAGCTTATGTTGAACGGGTGATTGGCAAACACTTCAAAATATTCGCCACTCGGTTCAAGCCATTGCAATTCAGCAGTTCCTGAAACAAGATGTTTTTGTATTTATACATTTATTTTTAATGCAAAACAACCACAAGCCTGTTTCATAAATTACTTGTATAAATTTTAAAAGGATTTGTGTAAGCAGTAATATTTCTTTTCGGAATTGAAAACTTGATCCTTCTGAGTAGACAAGTGTGATTTTGATTACCAATATTGTAAATGTTATGGTAAAGACCCTGAGCAATGAGCCATTTCCCATGGATTGGTATCGGTTGAGGAAGTACCAAATTTCTTGTAACAGGTTCTTCTTTAGTACAAATTTTTCTACACGCAAACAATTAACAAACATGTACAATGTATCTAACCACAAGTGAATCACTTTACTTAAAATTTTTTCTGTAGAATTTTCTAGGGTTACTCAAGTCGTAGTTATTTGCCGAATATTGGCAGAATTGGATGTTTGCATTAGGTATATTAGAAACACAACCAGGAAAAAGTAAACCTGATCCATCATCTTTGATTGACGAGAAAGACATGTCGTTGACATCAAATTCATAAAAAAAAATAAAAATACTTCACTTACAAAACGGCTCAGACGTAATTGTAAAACTATTTAAATCTTGTCTTCCGTAGTTTTTGTTTATTGGCGTCCCGTTATTAATGCACAAATAAGCCACTATAGGCCTGCTTATTCTTTGGAAATTTGAAACTGAATAAATTTCTTCACTTTCACTTGTGTTTGTAAATTTCGGAGGAAAATAATTCTTATATACACCTTCTCTTGGAAAACATATTTGAATCTCATTATCTGAAATAAAATGTACATATTTCCAATGCCAAATTAGTTAGATAACTTAAAAAATTAGGTAAAACCGGTAAACCGTACCCTCGTAGTTAACACTCTCACTTATTAGAAATAACTGTATGTAGTAAATAATATATTTGTAGCTTTCAATCATTTATGAAAATTCAAATTCCACCAGCGGAGTAGCGTAGCATAAAACTCATTGTAGTTGGTTTAGTAAGAAGGCCCCATCTGGCAGACTGTTCCACCAACAACCCTTTCATTGTTTTCTTAAACAATAAAACATGCTTAAATAAATGCAATTATTATTATTATTATTATTTTTTTTTTTATAAAAAAAGGCTTAATTGTTATTTGTCCTATTAAAAATATACAGTAAAATAGATTATGCGTATATAAAAAAATAATACTGTCCATTTTTACATTTTTTGACACATTTTGTAGTTCATTTTTCTGAAAGTTGATTTGTTGAATTAATTTGGCAATCATAACACTTCGTAGCAACAAATTGTATATATATATTTCTTTACAAAAGTAATCTCTAACAATAATTATCAACAATGGCTGCCATCATCTTAACAAAATGGAATATAAAAAAAAAATCTTTCAATGTATAGATTTAACTTTTATACAAAAAATAGTCAAATGTTTATGTTTAATTTGATCCCTGTTGTTAATTCATTGAGAAAAATTTAAATTAGTTAAAAGTAATCATTTTGCACAAACGTATATACAAAAAAAAAAACACAAAAAAAACACTTTGAACCTTCCATCATTTTTCTATCAAAAAACTGATAATTTTCATTTTTGACTGCTTCATACAGTTCATACAGTACAACTGCAATCATAAAAATTGTCGCCTTTTCCCATTGAGAGCGTGGCTAAAAAGCGACAATTTGTTTGGTCACGATTGTACATCCGGGTAAAGTCATCCATCAAATGTCCGTACAAGCTCACACTGCAGCGTCTGCTTTGCATTTTAAAGTTAATTACCGATAACGAGTCTATCAGTTAAATCCATCATCATTCAAATTCATTTTGTGTCCATTGTTTTTTAGAGAATTTTCACGCATAAGTGGAATTCGCTTACTTCTAGACAATGAATTTGTGTTGGAATTTTTATTGAGGCAATCCTTGGGTGGCACATACACATTTGGCTGGGCAGAAGGAGAATAAAACTTATTTCCTAAAACCCTTCTAGTTCTCGTTAGTCGCACCATGTAGTAGTAACAGCCAATTCCAGAAATTAAGGCACCCAATAGGAAACAAACAATACATCCAGCAACCAAATGTTCTGTCCTAATACCAGATGTCTGTCCAATGATACTCGCTGATATTAACAGTTCTGAAAACAAAAACAAAAAAAACAATTTAAGGGTTCTAAGCATTATTTACATAGTTGATATGTTTTGCTATTTACCATTGTCCATATCTTCACATGGTCGTGTTTCTTTGGTAGCTTCTTGACACAAATTTGAGCCAATATTGATAATTGGACAGTTCCGCTCTCTGTGTTGAAAGCCATCACTTTCACACCGGGACCAGGGCGACCACTTCTCAGAGTCATCCAAATCTAATAAAATAAAATAAAATAAAATACAATAAATAAATATGAACACTTTTTCCATTTTCAAAAATTTGTTAAAAAAACACAAAACATTGGGCACATTTGATTAGCTTTCGGCTTACTATCTAATTTTGACTTAACATTAGGTTATTTATGTTTTTAGCGCATGTATTTTGTATTTTTATAGCAGCAGAGTTAATGAGATATCTTAAACTAGATTATTCATTTTGTGAGAAGGCAAAAGCTGTAGCTAAAGTTATCCAAGTCAGTCTTCCCAAAGAATAACAACATCACTTACTGTTGCAAAAGTGCGTATTGCATGCTCTATTCATTCTTTTATCCCCAACACAATCCAACCCGTTTCCAGTAGGATGGGGGTTATTACAAGAACGGTCACGAAATTGAAATCCACCACCACATGGAGCAGAACATTTCGTCCAGGTTGACCACGAAGACCACTCTCCATCATTGCTGAGAAATTCTATGGGGGAGAGGTCAGTCTTAATTTACAATAATCAAAATATGTTATTGGTAAGTATTGGAAACAGGACTATATGGTAGTGTAAGTAAAGTAATATTTCTCCATCTGGTCTCACCTCCGCCAACACAATTCCGTCCATCTTCGAGGCAAAACCTTTCTTCCTTCTTCATGTGCCCAACGCGAATAAACTTGGAATCCGGTACATTTGCTTTACACGAAAATCGAAAGCGAAGTTCGTAATATCCTTCGCGGCTTATATTGCCTTTAAGCCAGGGTGTCCACACTGTCGATTTTCGAGCTTCGCTACAAGTTTGCGGATTGCAACTTCTGTATTCCGTAGGACATCCTAAACATTCGCGGCCGCCGTTCTGCGGCGCGGGATTGTTACATCGTCTTCTGCGCATGTGAAAACCGCCTCCGCAAGGTACGCTGCATTCATCCCAGGAACTCCAATCTGACCACCGTCCATTCACAGCACCAACAGTCGAGACTGGTCATGGGCAAATTGGGAAAAATGAAAATCTTGTGGATAATTTATGAGTTCAAAGATCTCACCTGGGCAAGGAGGGTTTGACGTGCAATAGATTTCATCTCTATCGGATCCAACGCATGTTCTGCCTCCATGAGCGGGTTTTGGGTTACCGCAAGCACGTCTTCGCATTTTTACAGCTAGGCCGCATGTTTGGGAACAAGCTGACCAGGCAGACCATTCTGTCCATTGGCCATTTCGGGTACAATTAGCTACTTGAAGGTTCGCGCCTTCGCACGGCTGTCCACCATGAGCCGGAGTAGGAGAGGTGCATTTGCGGGTTCGACAAGTACATCTTCCACCGGACGACGCATCACCAATGTGCGAGCATTCAAACCACTCAGACCATTTTCCCCAACCTCCATCAACTGTGTATGAATGAAAAAATGCCACGTTACACACAAGAAATGTACGCGATTAGTGATAGTAGTGTTACTAGATAGGAGTTTTGTGTTTTACTGTCTATTTTAATCTGAATTGACTGAGCATTTGCAGAGAGTCAATTCTTGACTGGCACAAATTTATCAAGTGAGAGTAGACAATTACGGTGAGGTTTTTTTTTAATTTTATTTTATGTGACATGGTTACAGGGTTAGTTGAGGAGGAAGTTTATTTGTGTTTGAATAACTTGTTTGCTTGTAATACAATTGATTGTTTGCCTTTAAAAGGAAAACAAGTGAGTCCATTTTGAGTAAGTCACTTCACTTTTTTTGAAGTGAATATGTCGTAAATTACTTCACATCCGTTTGCCAAAAAACATTTTAAGACTTTTGGATTTGATTTGATTTAAATGGTGCTATTGTGTTTCAAACACAGGTGAAAACATGTATCGACACTAAGCGACATTTAAACGTTTCAAAATGCTGAGTACAGTGGAACATCGATCCCTTACCTGTGGTGAAATATTTTTTTCCTAGTGATTACATCGTGCACATGTTTTTAACCAGTGAATCATACTTCTGTTTTGACCAAACCACGATTAATCAGCTCAATTTTTTCCCTCAAAATCTTAATTCATCATCTGTTAAATCGAATCCTTATTTTTATCTCACGCTTTTAATTCCATTATCCATTTATTTACGAAAGTCTTGCAATTCAATTAACTCGCACTACACTAGCTGAATAGAAAAGCAATATGGATTCCTCAAATTCAGTTTTGTGAAAGAAGCAAGTAAAGTTAATAATAATCAGTTGTTTCAGATGGTTTTTCCACACCCACTTTTATTCAGCGTCTATAAAATTTCTAAAACTACCGTAAATGCTCTCATAGAATAGAGATAGACAAAATCTGGATTTCCCCCGCAATTTAAATATTATATTTAATCGTTTTTGTCAATTGAAACATCAACATGGGCAGTTATTTTAGTCATTTACATGTTGAATTTAGTTGGTTTGGTCAATTTAGATGTTTAATTCAGTCGTTTAGGCCAAATTAGACCGCGTTGTAAAAGATATCGCATTGCTTTGGAATCTCGCATTCAATGAGAGCATTTACGGCAGTATTGTTCAAGTTAAAATTAAACTAATAAAAATTATTCACATTGGAACACCTAACAAATGAGCCCTGATGATGGGCACAAACATAACCTCGTTCGCCAATCAAAAATATATATACCAAATAAATAGATTGTAGTTCAGTAAACAGATCTTACCAGGTTCAGTTAAAATCGGACACGACGGATAGACTTGTTGCCAAAATACACTCAATGGGTTCTTTTGTGGTGCTCTAGCACACACTTGGAGATGGCTATTCCACCCACAGTAAGGATCCATGGAATTTAAGCACGTTCTAAAATAACGTTTTTTCTCTTATTAAAGAGCAAAAATTACTTTGAAATAATTTTATAATACCTTCTACTTGTGAATCGACTGCATCTTTCAACTGAGATTCTCATAACTGAATTGTCCGTTCCAACATACAGCGAATTCTTTACAGAGAATAAAATAAGTTACTTTGATATTGAGGTTTAATTTATAAAAGATTCTAACTGTGTCTTTGAGGAGCTTAAGAATACGAATTGGTTCAGTTTGATTGCTCGAATGTAACGTTAATACTTCTAGTAAACATGTTTCATGGGTTCTCGGCAATACGGTATATTTTTTAATTGTTCCTTCCATAGTTGCGAGAAAAATAACGTGAACTGCTTCGTGGTGCTTTGTTGGCACTACATCGACCACTATATGACTGAATCTATAAATTGAAAAAGAAAAAAAAAACAAGTAAAGAAACTCATTTGCGATACTTCGGAATTTGTAATTTGTAATTACCTTTCCAATTCTGCAGTAACTAATGGCTTATCCAAAGTGGATGGTACTGCTTCATCCATTAACTGGTAACGTTCAGAATCCACATGCCAAGAACTGCCTGGAGTTTCACACTGACGAAGTAATAATAATAATGTAAATAGTAAGTAGTAACGTAAATTTTATTTTTTTTAGAAGTTTTATAATTTCAGATTAGGTAAATTATTACTTGAAAATGTCGTTTAGCATCCGAAGATCCGACATGCTTTTCCCAAGCTGCTCCAGGATTGCTTTGATACTTAAACGAAGCTCGAAAAGTTCGTTCTATAGCTGACAGATTGAAGGCGCAGACTGCCGTCCCCAAAATGCTATTTCTGTAAAAATAAATGCAAAATTTATGTTCAACTACACAGAATAAAAAATGCGCAATAAAACCAAAATTAAAGAAAAACCCATCCGCTGTATTACATTAATCGCAACCTCTTAAAATAAAATTAGAACACAACAAACTCTTTGTTAAAACCCAAACCTACAATGTGAAAGTGTAGTGTAGTATAAGTGATGCAAAAAACTTGGATGTATCACATTACTCTGTATACGTAACAGATTATTGCGCAAAACCATTTTCTAAAAGATGTAACTTAAAACTCCACTTTTGATTTCAAAGTTACAAAATCTTAATAAAAACACTTACGCGGGTGTAGTAAATGTGGCATAAATAATATTTTCTTGTTCCACATAAAACACACTTTGTAATTCATTATAATAAAACGGATATTCCCCAGGTAGTGAGCAATTAAGACGGGCTTTCAGAAAAGTTGTCCAATTGTCTTTCAATAAGTGTTGACCACCTGCATCGTTTTGGCATATCCGCGCAACTCTTGAATATATTGCCTAAAATATTTTAAAATAAAAATTATCAAATTTAAAAAGGTAAAAAATAGTTTACCTTTCCACAGTTAATGTATTCAACGGCCGTTTCTCTGAAGAAGAAATAAGTGAAATTGTTGATGTCGTAAGACGCAATAAAATTCGGTTCTAAAGAAAAGTAAAAAAAAAATAATAACTAAGTTTTATAATTTTCTAAGAAGAAAAAATGTTACGAATTAAAAAATAATAACAAATAAACGAAAGACTTTATTTTAATTCTTCACCTTTCATCATTCCACTCCTACACTTGAGGCATTTAATATTTAACGACAATATTAAATTTTAAAGATTATAACGAAAAATGTAAACTAAACTTACCACTTAACCATTTATGGTTGTACTGAACAGTCCTAAGCCCAGGTGTTTTGCCCGAAAATTTATAAATTGCCGAGTCTCTAGCAGAAAAATCAACTGCAGTTCCCACAAAATAGTCTCCCGACGACGCGATCATTGCAGTAACGTTTTGATGAGGACTATATGGGCACATACCGATTCCACTCATCCCATCACTAACCATCGACAAATCATCAATCTAAAAGACGGTAAAAAAAAGATAACAATTTTTATCAAATGGATTTATTAAAATAAACAATTAAATTTTACGAGTGTAACACCCCAAACACAATCTTCATACATACACCAGACGTTATAACTTTTACACAACAGGTTACCACGTGTCGTTAGTTCCAAACGTTTCACTCTCTATTGTACATCTATACACTAACTACACTAACTATCGTTTTACTTACATGTCTCCAAGAACAATTTGGAGCAAATGCATTAGTTCCACAGGCCAAAACCTTTCCATTTCTCTGCAATAGAATTTTGATGTAGTTATGACAATCATTGACCGATTGGCCTTTTTGCTGGCAAAGTTGGATCGTTGTTTCAGGTGGAGGCCAATAAGATTCATCCAAAATCTGTAAACTGTCAATACTTAAGCGAAACAAGTAATCTCTACAAATAAACATAAATAAAAATACATCAAAACTTGCAATTCTAAAAGAAGTTTTTATTTATCTATTTATTTATTGATTTTTTTTTACCTTGCTCCTACAACTAACTGATACCCAGTAGGATCAAATAATAACTGCGAGTAGGATGTAACACCGGGTTTACTGAACCTTTGAATTGTGGGTAATAGTTCTAAGAAAAGAAAAAACAAATTCAACCTCAGATTTGCTGATTTAACGTATAGTTCTACAAATGATGTTTTTAGTATATCAATTACGCTATGAAAATACCAGAATTTATTGTTTTCTTCAGATAAAAAGAGAAAAATCGCAACAGATAATTAATTTTGCTTACAGTTTACAATTTCAAACTGATTTCATCAGGTAATTTTGTAATTATAATGAAAAAATATGAAAAAAATGTAACAGATGGTTTTTCTTCTTAAAGGTCAATGGAACTGTTTTGATGAAAAGATAGTACGAAAAAAAAACCACTTGTACAAGAATGTAGACAGTGCAGGCTGTAAAACAGGTCACCTCACTTATATAGATGCAAATAAACTCCTCCGTCTTGTTCTGGTGACGCCCAATAAGAATGGATTAATATAGTAACCCTATACAATCAACATTAAACAAGTACCATCTATGTTTACAAGTTGAATTGAATTGCAAAACAAATATTCAAAAATCTATTTTCTAAATTGTATGAAATACTAGGTGCATTTGATATATTACTTAGGAATTTTTCCTTAAGACAAATATTAAGCTCATTTTTATGCTAATTACAAAAAGACAAATTTAAAAAAAAAAATCCTATCATCGAATGAACTACATGTTGACAAATTGAATTTTACAAGTTGTCAGCATTGGGAGGTGCTCCAATGGATTACTGTACTTAAAGGCATTTGGCAAAAAGTAGAACATTATCACTTTTCTTATGAAAATTGTTATTAGATCTTTGAAAACACTACAAAAAATAACTTTAATTAACCTTTAGTTAAAATGCATTTACCAAATGTTTGAAATGTAAATGTTGCACCCATAAAACTCATAAAAATAACATCTTGAACGAAAACCTTATGAAATTCATGATTTGGACTCATTATTAATTTGAATTTCATTTGAATTTGAATCCCTCCCTTCTCTATAATAATTCTCAGGGTCAACTGATAGTACTGGGTCAATAACATTTTCTAAGTGAGGAAAATACTAAAAAAGAGAAAGGAAAGAAAGTCCCTTATTATTGTATCAATACATAATTACTGGACCAGCAGACAAAACCTTCGTGATATGAATGACTAAGACTACTTCTCATGAGAAACCTTCTAATTGCCATCAAGTTCTATCCCAAGTTAAAAGCATTCCCACCCCACCTCTACATTTTTTATATCCAAAAAGAGAAAAAAAATAACTCAAGCGCTGTGTACAAATGTTTGTCACGGACGATTTATAAAGAGGGTCCAGATTTATGTTACGGTGACAAAATTTTCATTTAAATTAGAGCTATGAAGTGTCAGTGATTTACTGAACCCCTGTCATAAGCACAAAGGAAAATGCTTGAGGTAAAAAAGATCAGTGAAACCAGTCTAGGTGCTTTTGGCCAAATGGAAAAAGCAAATTACTGGTAACAAAAAGGCTACAGTTGTTTTTGAAATGTTTTTGACAGATTGAATTAAGTAAATTCAATAGTCAAATTATGATTGTTTCTGGTGTTGCATAATAAACCATTTTTAGACCCATTCTGGACTTATTTGGAGAACTAACTGAAATTAAATTTCGAGCACTAGCTGGGCTTCTGCCTTGTTGTTTTCGCTTTACCTTAGTAACATGAATCAAAGATCATGTTTCAGAGGTAAAGTTTCAAAGTTATTAGCTCAGATTAGCTATAAATAATGGACTCTGAACGAAATGAACAAGATCCGCAACACAGGTGTGCTGATATAATCTTTGAACTATATTTAAAATTAATAATAATCATTCTAAGTTTCGTTCTAAAAGTAAACAACCATGTAAACTTTGTATTGCAACCAGGCAGTTTTAGCAAAATTTGATTAAAACTCACAAATAACAAATTACATAGAAATGTTGTCAAAAAAATTGGTTAAGAAAAATTTGCTTAAATGTTTTTTGAGTTGATAAACAAACTTATTGTAATCCCCACACCTTTTTTTTTCTTTTTACCTTCGTATGATATGTGCCTAAAATCATAACTTTGCTCACTATCTTCACGAGCAGAAGACAAGAAAATTCCACTCAAGGACACAAAAATAAAGATGAGTTGGTGTAACGTCCACAATGAGCCAAAGAAGGTCATCTTAATCCAGTTACATCAGATTGGTCCAAATTGTGTGTTAATAATATGCCATGGTCACCTATGGAATAAAAGATTTTCAAAACATTAACGAACGGTAGAAGTTTAAGTTATCACCTTTCTGTTTTCTGAAAATAGCAACTGATTAGATATGTTTTGTTTATTTTTATTTTCACTTGACAAATTACAACCACTTGACATGTAATGGAAGAAAAGTGCAACTGAATTTTGAAATTGAAAACACTTTTGATCTTTTCCTTTTCCTATTTTCGCAAGATGTGTGTGAATTTAATTATAGAAATTCAATAAATGGCAAAATTGTGAAATATATATATACAGTATACAGTATATAATCTTTCCTTGTGACTTCCTCGTGGAAAATTGTTTTGCCAATCAATATAAACCACTTCCTTCTCCCTGTATTATCATATCACATCAAAAATTTATTGTAATATCATGTTAGATAAGACGAAAATAAATATATAATAAGCTTATTAATTTAAAACTGCGTCGTGGTATAGCTATCAGGAGTAGAATTGTAGGTTCTCGCAGAGAAAAAACTCCAAAATTCCAAAAAATAATAATTTTCCCAAAAATAATATCCAAAAACATTTTTTTTCAAAATTATTTTCTCAATTAGGGCCCTGAAAAAGGGTGCAAGAAAGGCCCAGATCGTAAATCGCCTATGACAGCTATACTTCATTTAATCCCAAATTCACCAATAAAACAAAAGAATAAATTGACAAAATGAGGATGAAATTAGATGATTTATGTTCGGTGACATAGCACATCTGATCAGCTTTCACTTTTTAAAACTTATCGCTGATGTGCATTGAAGTTTTAATAAAGAATCCTACTACTGATTGTAACTTAATGGTCAATTAAATATTTAAAAAAAGAAGAAAGAAAAAAAAAACAAGACCAGTTTCTGCGCGTCCATTTTTTCTTACTTTAGAAAATGTATAAAAAAAAATCTTGTTTAATAATCAGTTGTAATATCAAAAGCAAAAGATTTGACCTATACGAAATGGAATGTAATATGGACACAGTTATGATTTGCATAAGATGCTATTAAATATGACCATACACAGAAAAGGACAAGACCTTTTTTCCTTCAGAAAATCAAAAAACCTCAATAACCAAGGCAACAATCTCACCCTTTCCACCGTCCACTAATTACAGATTTAATTATAGGTTGCCACAAAGACAACACAATAAATTGCCAATTTTTATGCATTTAAAAACCACTTTATTTCAATTAGGTAATTGTATCCGCCATTTTTAAATCAATTATTTCCATTACTGCACTATTTTCTTTTTTAATTTAAGTCCCATATACGAAAATATGTCAATTAAATTAAACCAGATTAAATTACACACCACAACTTCGCTATGTGACTTGAATCCAAAAACCATGTGTGAGAAAAGATTTTAACAGTTGAGGAAATATAAATAAACCACTAATGCAGAATGCTTTAACAAGTTCCCAAAAAGGTGGCAATAAATCAATGTAGAAATAATAAAGTGCACTTCTAAATAATGTCATTGCACAGTTGGGTTCACTTGTATTTGCACAGAACAATAATTAATGTAAACTTAACCAAAAAAAGTGGGTCCAAGATTGCCCTGTAATTCTGCAAAGATCCAGGAAAAAGGCTGGCTGTCCAGTTCGGAGGACCAACCCTAACCTAGCCATTAAAATGAACTAGATTTCTTTCAAATGTCTAATGTCCCAATATGTACATCAAGACTGGTAGGGTTTAAGGTTAATGATCACTCTTAAAATACTCGCATTTCCATCTTTTGTCAAGTACATGGACCCATAGAAGCCTGAAGACCTAAACAGGTTAGAAATACAAATGAGGGTTCCCCTTTCCCATCAGTCAAAAGGGTCTTAGTTAAAAACCACAGAAGAGAACTTCCAGGGGTGCTGAAAGTATGGTTTGTTTAGTCAACACTCTGATTCTTGAGTGTGCAGGAATCTGCAGAAATGCAGTGTTGTGTTGTTACAGATGAGTTTGACTTTAACATTCTAATTTTTTCTGCACTTTTCAGTTTTCTAATAAAAATTTAATTTTTTTCCTGTTCAAAATAGAGCCCAAAATAAGTCTAAAACCAGTAATTTATAGCTAAAATAATTGGAATTTAAATTTACAAGTTCTTTTTTCCTTCAATTTTGCCCACCTTTTTCACAAAGAATTTTTGATATATTTGTTTATATAAATAAATTTAGGAAATGTTTCAGCCACCCACCCCCCTCTCACTCTCTAGTAAAAAACAACAACGTTAAAAAAAGTTAAATAAAAATAATAAAATATACTACTAATGAGTTTTCAACCCCCTTGGTCTCAATTTTCAAATAAAAACCTCAAAAAACTTGCTAACAACACCAATAAAACCACATAACACAACCATTTGGTGCTCCAAAAACCGCTTGCACAAACCAAACATTTCCCCCAAAAAATAACCAAACAACAAAAAAAATATTTTTTTTGTTATATAAAAAAGTGTAACAAACTAAAACCCCAACCCCAAAATTCAGCCTGCAGCCTAACACCATCCCAGGGACCCCGCACCTCACCTAGGGGTGGCCAAACAGTCAATCCAGCTCCTGCAGCCCTGCGGTGCACCCAAACCCAGCAAAAAAACACACATACAAAACACATGCAACAAACGTCACAACAATTCTAATTACTCCACCATTCAGCAACATCACGAACTCACATTTTCACCCACGCATTCACTACCTACCTTCACTCACTGTGCGTTTGGGTGGGCGCTCACACACGCCACTCGGCCAACCATTGCTCCCATGTCCATCAGTGACCTTGACAAGCTAAACCAGGGCCTCCAATCCTTTTCTATAGCCTCAGGGGTGCGCAACTTTCAAGAACCTCTCGCAATCACAGATTTTCTCTTTTAGCTAGGCTTATTTCAATTACTAGCACTAAAAATAGCAATTTGCCAGTTAGCAAACTTGGAGTTTTGTTATGTTTAGTGCAGCAAGAGCAGCATTACTGATCCACTTCTTATTCTTGCTGATGTCTTGCTGGTTTCAAGGAGGGGAGAGAATGGTAGTCGAGTTCAAAACTGTGTGAGGGATGTTGGCAAGTCAAGTGAATAAGGTTGTTTCTCTCCTCTTGCCATCTTGAGGGGGTTTGGATTTGCCACATGGAAAAAAAATGTTAGGTCTGCTTGGCTTTGACCCTTGTTGCCCCCTTCTCATTATATAGAATAGGTGGCACAATGGTGAGTTTAGTTATTGGACTATTAAGTTTAGAGGTTGGTAGGTTTGAATAAGTGAATGTGGACAAGAAAAGTTGTTTGAATTAGTTATGTATTCAAAGTGCTGTTTGAATCATTTGTTTCGGATGAGTAATAGTAAAGTTGATTTTCTTTCTTTTTTGCTAAAAAAAATGAATTTTAAATTACGCTAATTTGTATATATTTGGTTTAAATTACAGATGCTAAGTTAGTTAGTAACAGAGAAAAAAAATAAGCATCTACGTTTTGAAGACGCATTTTTAGATGCAAAGATTAAATGCACAAATGCATTTTGTGGATGTAAAAATGCATTTTGTAGATGCAAAAATGCATTTTTGTGTGTAAAAATACATATTTTTAGTCCAAAAATGCATTTTGTGGATGGAAAAATGAATTTTTTAATGTGTAAAAATGCATTTTTGTGTGTAAAAATGTATTTTTGTATGTAAAAATACATATTTTAAGTCCAAAAATGCATTTTGTGGATGCAAAAATGCATTTTTTTATGTGTAAAAATGCATTTTTTTTTGTAAATATGCATTTTTTTGTGTAAGTTTGCATTTTTAAGTGTAAAATAAAGCATTTTTAAGTGTAAAATAAAACATTTTATCGGTGTAAAAATGCATTTTTTAAGCGTAAAATGTATTTTTTGCGTAAAAATGCAATTGTAGTGTAAGAGTATTTTTGTGTACGGTAATAATGCAATTTTTATGTATAAAAACGTATTTTTTGTGTGTAAAAATGCATTATTTTCGCGCAAAAGTAAATTTTTGAACCAAGAATTTGCTAACTTTGCTCATTATTAATCCCATTTCAATTATTGCAACGATTAATGCTCTTCACAACCCATCTGGAATCCCGAGTAAAAAATGAATATGGTATGAAAAATCTTTGCACCCTTGCAGACAACATTTCTCCGAGGTGGTTTACAAAAATAGACCAAACTATGAATAATATTAAATAACAATCGCATGTTATTTTAATAACCCTATAGTGACCAATCTAATTTCGTGCAACGTAAATGACAAAAATAAATTATCTCCATGACATATTGTGCACTTACATTAACAGCCTTCCTCCATCCCACCCACCACCCCCTAATTAATTTGAACACGCGAAATTCCCACAAAAGTGTCGCTGTCATGGCAATGGATTCGAAGGCAACTGCAAATAAGAAAATGGGTCAAAGCCATATTTCGGATAAGCATTTTGAGAATAAAGAAGGTTCCACCCCTGCAGATGCAACCAAAATCTACCGCCCAACAAATAATAAAAAACACAGCAAGTAGTACACACTATGGAGTTGAAGCCGCCTCCATAATAAAACCTTAACCATCATTCAACAGGTCAAAAAGGTTATCTCAATCTGCAGGTTCCACTAGAAGGAAATCAATGCAAGAAGCTATCCTATCGCTGCATCATCTTATTCTTATCAAATGCATAATAAGAATTAAACGCAATTTATTGACTATTATACGAGCTGAAATTTGCTTACTCGGTGCAGCTTCTGTGCGAAATTTCTTTCTATTTATAAAAACAGAATGTTGGGGGTGTAAAATTCAACTCTCTACCTCCTGCATTGCTTGTGGTTGATCACTCCCATTGACGGGAAGTGTAATCAAATTGTCTCCGACTTAAAGTTGGTGTTATTTTCTTGAAAAACTGGAAAGTTTACATGCTTTTGTTGTATATTTAAGTATATTATTATTAGTCGTTTTAATAACGAACTTGTTTACATGAAATTCCTTTGTAGAAATCAAAATTTCTTCTTCCTGACAACTCATTTGAAATGCAGCTGGGACCCGGAACCAACCACAGGTCCACACTAAACATAAATTTCTTTCTCATGTATTTTCATATGACATTCTCTTGGACAAGCACATACCATTAAATTTCATTTAGTATCCTAAAAAGTCAAAATATTTACATCTTTTATTTATTTAAAAATCTGAAATTCTAACACTGCAAAAATGTTAAATTTACAATGTAATAAATTTCAATACATGCATAAGCAATTATAATATTCAAGAATAAAATTACCCTTCACTTATAAACCTTGTGATATACAGGAACTGGTTCACAGTTGTCCCATACTAACTTAGAACCAATTTAATCACATTTAATTAGCTAGAAATTCAATATCTGAATACTTAAATGCTTAATCATGTATAACTCATCGTATAAAACCCTTTTTATTTCACAGATGTTCAACTAAAGGACCAAAAATACCCAAGAGAACACGACCTGCCCATTTGGCCTTCAGATGTGTTTCTTTTTTTAAAAATTAACTTCCATTCCACTCTTTCAAATCAGTTCACTTTTCCCAGGTTTAACACACCTACTACCATTGCTTTTTTTTTTAAATTAAGCTAAAATGTAGGTACTCCCAACATATCTAATTAATATACTGGTACACATCTAAAAACATGTTCAATTAATGTATTTGATTAATGTACACATGATGAGAACAAGCAATGTAAGAAAATCCTATATAATAAGTCACCATGGGTGGCCTTTTCATATATATATTTTTTTCTGAATTAATAATGCACTAAAGAATTTCAGTCTAATAAAGCTACATGAAATATTTAAATTTCATTGAGTTGACATTTGAAACCCAAGTAAATACATGAATAAATGGGGGAACCTTGATCTATGCCATGTGAAAGCCAGTTTTTTTTGTTTGTTTTGTTTTTTAAATTTAATTTTCACTTTTACTTAAAAAGTTTGAAAACAAAAAATAAACTGTGAATGATTTCATTTTAAATCAGATATCCATTACAACCTCCAAGCAATTTATTCAATTCTTTTAAAACTTAAATATAGAGTAGACTTCAAGGATATTTACAAAAGTCCCTTTTTCCTACAGCTACACTGTATGGGTGGAGTTTTCAGTAAGGAGACAATGAATGGTTCAATGGACTTTGAAGAGATGACTAAAACTTAAAGCTGTTGAATTGTTCATTACTTCCACTTTCACTACGCTCGCTTTCACAGTTACACTGATTATTCGAAAGCGAAAAAAAAAATATGTCAGGTTTATATAAATGATTTCAGTTTAGCTAGTGCTAATTTGTAAATAAAAAGGTCCTGGAGTCCTGTCACAATAACTAAACCTTTTCATATAGATAACTTGTACACTTGTCCCTGGGCAAATGCAAAGAAGTTGCTAGATGATTGTAGATCCTGACTTTGATAGGCCCCATTACACATCAGCCGTTTTATATTTTCACCACGCATTTGTGAGCGAATCAGAAGCACACTTTTTATTGTTATTACTTATCCAAGCAGGAGATTGATTTGTCATCGAATTTATCCGTATCTAATGGTATCAGTCACTAGATGACGACTACTGCATACAGCAGGATGGCAATAATCCAAAGCACTGATTTTGCACTTACAGTTCGCCTGTTTATTTCAAACTGTGCAATACATTCTGCGCATGCAATGCCAAAAATAAGAATGAAATAAAATAAAAATTTGGCGAATTTTAGTTTAATTTTAATTTTATAAATTGAGGGTCCTCATTTGGTGCCAGTACCATAATGCACCACTGACTGCAGCTACAGTGAAAAATTCGAACGTGTGTACAGGAACTGTTCTTTTTCCTACTCTTGCTTTCAAAAATAATCGTATGCAGGCCCATTCTAATAAAGCCTGGTTCACACTTGGAAGTAAAGTAAAGTAAGCGCAGATAAAGTAGAAGTAGGAGTTGCATTCTGGGATTGTTTTTTCCCCCCCAAAAAATAAACAAATGTAAATAAAAATAAAAAATAAAATAAAATGCATTTTCAGACAAAAATATGTTTATTTAAAAAAAAAAACATGCAACTCCTTCTGGGTGGCACCCCTGACTTGTGGCGCCCGTGTGTTTAACAAACACTCCACCTATGGCAGGAAGTCGGAACGGGTCTGCTCGTATGATAACATACCTTATTTCCACAACTAAGAGTCGCACTTGAATAGTAACCGCCCTTAAATTGTAGTCGTGGCGAGAACAGCGATTTGACATATTAATAGCCGCCCGACGGATTTTATACTTTTATATCTTTATGAATTTTCTTTGTGTAGATTTTTTCACCAATTCTACAACTTTTAATCGAGTTAGGATCTTCGAATTTCCTCTTAGTGTTACGTCATAATCGCGTTCTTCTTCTTTTTACATTCGTTTTAAGTACTACTTCTATAATTAGGAGTCGCCCTTGAATTGCAGACACGTCAAAAAGCGACGATTTGAAATACTGAATGCTGTACACACATCTCAACACATACTCACTTCGTGGTAAGCACAAAGCAAATTCAATGAAAGTGCAAATTGCGTAAGTTTCTGAATATCCCTAATGTTTACTTGCTTTTCAACAAATGCAAAATGACTCTCACGAAATCATCCGCAGCTGCACACACTAGCTACCTTCTTCTGCTTCCTTGCCAACTAAAAGCTGAAAACTATCCGAAGCTCCAGCTGGCTTTTTAAAAACCTTCTCTACTTTATCTCATTGTAAAGAAACAAAAATGCTTTCTCCGTGAATTCTATTGGAACTTCATATTAATAAACGTACACAAATTCTGTTCAACCATATGCTACATTAAAATCCGTCAATTTTAACGACAGCTAAACTAACAACTTTTAAAAATACTTTTATGCAACTGAATATAAATCAAAAATACCTATAAATATTAACGAAAGACTTTTATCTCCTAATTAGTCATCATTCCCATTATATTTCCCACAAAATCCTTGACTTAATATACAAAAAAAAAACTGATTACAATCTTGCAAAAAACGTCAATACTCTTAATAATTTAGTCTTAGGGTTGCAACACACTTAAGAGATAAAAAAAAAAACTATTCAAATTAAATCCGCATGTTTTGCACAGCCAGACAGATTTACAATCCTTTTTTTTGTACCAACAAGAGTCTGAAACCTCACAACTGGATTTCAGTTACATGAAATACCTCGAATAATTACCTCACTCACAAGATGAATACTTTTTCCTCAATTTTCTCCTAATTTAATGGATTCGTGTAATATGGGTTGAGTGAAGCACGCTTTGTGGTGTAGACTGGTTTCTTCATGCTTGGTCGAGCATTTGATGTATGGCTCTTTCGCTGCCCTTGACTTCCCCGTTTAACTTTTTTATTCCTCTAATTTAGTGACTGATTAAATATTCCTTTTCCCCCTTCCTTCCTTCGTTTCGTTAACAGTAAAAGTGATAAACCTTCACTATACTAGGTCAAAATGAATGTATATATATACATATACAAACTAATAATTTTTTTAAAAGACTTTTCACACAAGACATCAAGGTCCAGCGAATGTATACTTGTTCTACTAGAAAAAACAAACATTTCCACGAATGGAAAAGGGGTACAAGCTGCTATAATTAGTCTCCATTTATTAATGATGCGTAAACAATTGAGCAGGGGCAAGAAAAAAAAAAACAAAGAAAACCTGACGCAATCAAACTGAAAGAAAGGTGAACAGGATTCTATGAAATTAAAAGGAAATATTTGCAATATTCGTCGTCCCTGTTATCCTTATCTGATTGAATAGAGGCAGCCTATATAGCCAAGAGAGATGTTTAGCCTTCACCGGTAGATAGTAATTAGGTCTAAGTATCAGTCTCAAATTCATGGATCAATGCAATTATCAGAAATTAGAGAAACCGGAAAACCCTAAAACATCCATCAAAAAAGATACTTTTCGACCTCATTTTGTATAAAAGTGTATCAAATTGGACCATTTGTGCCACAACAAATAGACATTTATTCTGTGTCCACAGTGTATTTGAGAGGCGAGATGGGAATCCGGGTCAGTCACAACGAGGGGCCTGGGCCTGTACGAATAAAATACATAAATACAGAAAGCCTACATTTTTTACCATGCATTATTTGCATTGTATCAAGACAGGGCCGCGCCAAGGTAAGGTGGCGCCTGTGTGTCAGAAAAAAAAATGCCGCCTCCCCCCCCCCTTTGAAAACTTCAAAAAATCCGAAAAAATTCAAAAAATTCAAGAAAAATTTCAAAACTTCAAGAAAATTTCCAAAAAATCAAGGAAATTTAAAAAAAAAATCGAGGAAATTTTAAAAAAATTCGAGAAAATTTAAAAAATTCGAGAAAATTTTAAAAAATTCGTAAAAATTTCAAAAAATTCGAGGAAATTTCAAAAGAATTCGAGAAAGTTTCCAAAAAATTCGAGAAAATTTCAGGAAAAATCGAGAAAATTTCAGAAAAATTCGAGAAAATTTCAGAAAAATTCGAGAAAATTTCAGAAAAATTCGAGAAAATTTCAGAAAAATTCGAGAAATTTTAAAAAAAATTTGAAAACATTTAAAAATATTCGAGAAAATTTCGATAAATTCGAGAAAATTTAAAAAATTTCGAAAAACTACAAAAAATTCGAGAAAATTATTTGCATGTCGCCATGCCGCCCCTTAAGGCCTGCCGCCCCTTAAGGCCTGCCGCCCCCCAAGGCCTGCCGCCCGTGTGTTGGGCACACCCAACACACGCGCTTGGCGCGGCCCTGCAGTGGTGGCCAAAAGTTTAAGAATATGAAGACATTTTTTTAAAACTGAAAAAAAAATAAAAAAAAATGTTTTCAAGCAAAATAAAAATACTACCACGTGAACGTACATAGAAAATAGTACCCATTTATGTTTTAAGTAATTTAAAAATGGTGATGGGACCCAGACGGTATCCACATACAGAATGAGCTGGGTAAATGATGTGGACGTAAGTTTAAGAATATGGTACAAATCAATAGATTTATATTGATTAAATGTACAAAATACTATGAAAATAATTAATAATGAGTCACATTGCCCTTTTTGTGGTGGGATTTAAGTCGGGCGATTGAGCAGGCCAGGGAAGAACTTTAATTTTTTTAGCAGCAAACCAATCTCTC
>JAQIXU010000936.1:0-22689 GCA_034701245.1 Strigamia transsilvanica | reverse complement strand
GGCCAGAACGTATCTCACAGACATTCCAAGACTAGAATGAAATCTGTGAGTACCACTTTTTTCTGTTGGCAAAATTTTTGTTGGCAGACTGATTTCAACTGTAGGAATGTGGTTATGAGTACTAAGCTTTACATAGGAATCCTGACTGGTTTGTGGAGGGATTCGAAAAGATTGAAAGAATTTAGTCTAATTTTATAATACACCCAACCCTCGCTATACGGCTGCTCTTTATACGGCATTTCGCTATAACGGCCTTAGGGAAGTATGACACTTTTTCGATTTGCGGCCCACGATGTTCGTTATACGGCCAAAAAGTCGGGACAATTCCCTGTGTACGTTTCCTGGATTCATTGTACAGCTTTTCGCTTTACAGCCAACTTTTCCGGAATGTATCTAGGCCGTAAAGCGATGGTTGGGTGTACCGTATTTCTGCAATTAAGAGCCGCCATCGAATAATAGCTGGGGTTATTAATCGAGGATGAAAGTGAAGGTAGAACAAATGTTCTACGTTTGTTTTGAGTCGCAGAACGAACAGAGCAAATGCAAAACGCACACTTCTTCGAATACAGTACACTCAACCCTCGCTTTACGGCCTAGATAGGTTTCGGAAAAGTTGGCTGTAAAGCGAAATGCTGTATAACAAATCAGGGGCAATTTTTCCTAATTCGCTATGGAATTTTCCGATTTTTGGCCGTATATCGAAAATATTAGGCCGTAAATAAAAATTTAGCTGTAATGACACAAGGCCGTTATGACGAAAAGTCGTACAAAGAGCGGCCGTATAGCGAGGGTTGAGTGTACTTACATTATTCTGGATTCCAAGATTTGGATGGGATTCGGAAAGATTCAGATGGGGATTCGACTGGCTGTGTCAGACCCATCGGGTTTATCAGTCTACGTCAAGGTTATTTCAGCTGAGTTGTAGATTGAAATAATCTGCAATAGAGGTCATTGCATATTGGGATATGCCACGATGATTGTCGTCGATTGGCCAACCATTAGCATCGGGCTGTGTATGCCAACGTTACTGGAAAATTATCAGACTGCAGTGGGATTATGCAATATGTCATTCAAATGCTGAAAAAATAATTACTTGAGGAAAATAGACCTATTATTTTTTGTTCTTATAATGTTGCAGAGACCTTCAACTGTTGAATGACTGATTAATTGCAGGTTTTTTGTCCGGTTTATCCGTGTAAATAAGTTAATACTTTATTTTCTCCCTCGTCGTGGGTTTATCTGCACAAAATGTTCGCACACAGTCTCGTAATTAGTTCATTTTTGACGTTTACAGTTTTAAGTTAGACAAGTGCTATGGGGAAAAAAATAGCCTACGTTTATTGGTTAACCGTCTCCGTCTGCAACCAACATACACAAAAAATAATGGGAATTAAAGATGCTCGCTCCGAAGGGCATTTCATGTGAAGTTTACAGTTACACAGAAGCAAGTGTGCAATTTGATGTGAAAAATCGCACATGTCAGTTTTTCTTTCTCCCTCCGTGGAAACCTTATCCCTGAGACACGAAATGATTATTGTAGCAATACGTTTTTAATTATATTTACTTTATTTTTAAAGTGTATCCAACGCAACTGTTGGTAAACGATTTTCACAGCTGCGATTTCGTGAATGGAAGGAAGGGAAAAAAATATTATTTTCTGGGTGTGGGTTCCATTAAAAAAAACACATGTGCGAAACTCAATTAAATTGATTTTTTTTTTTAAATTTTCAACTTTAATTTATTTGTTTATTGGTTTTTAATGTTTGAGTGGAGGACGGAAAATTAGTGCGCGTGTCCACCCCGTAATTGCTTAATGGGGGGGTTTCCTGCTCGTGGGAGTCGCTCACGGATCTTTGGGTTTGAGTGTGTGGGCAGGGTCACCTCTAAGTCACCTAATAGGGGGTCCACACTCACTTTTAATCTCTTAAGCAATTGTCTATCATTTTTCAATGAAACCGAGCCTTAAATAGGTCTAAAATTTATATTACTTAAGAGAAAAAAATATTTTTTTAAATTTAAAAAAAAATCGTTGAAAATGTTGTAAATATTTCGAAAAAATTAGTGTTACATTTATTCACAATATTTTTCACAAGGTTAAGAGAAATTCACATGAGCGATTCACTTACCTGTTTTGGCCTTGTTTAGTCGTCGGCTTCTTTCTCCCCCTCGCATGACCGAGTGGGATCGCCACATCCCCGGCATAGCAGGTCGAGCTCGGCCGCCACATTTCGCAGCTTGCCGATGTTGTGCGAGGGTGGAGGCTGGCGACGAGAGTCGCTCGAAAGCAGTGCGCGGGAGAGGTTATTTCAACAGTTTTTATTCTTTTCTATGGCTGAATGATTGGTGGAACTACGTACGGTGGTTAGTGCTTCTAGTGGCAAAGTGTAAACATGTTCAACTTGGACAAGGAGAATTATTTGATCCATCAAGAGGCGATCGTGGTCGAACAACTAGATCCCGACGCCGAAGATGAGCACGTGCCAATTCGACGCCACCCGTGCCAACCTTTTTCGTACATCACCCCGTTTACACCTTACCATGGCTACAGATTACGAACCACCTACAGGTGTGTGTTTTTATGTTGTTTTCTCTCTTTCTCGACGATATTGCACGTTCGAATCGATATTACAAGTATGTGTGGTGGAGTGTGTGCGCGCACAAAGTCCCTGGATTTATCCAGGTACCCAGAATCAATAGTAGCATACAGTAGAAGGGAGAAGTGAGTATTCTAAGAAAATAACTTGGGTTTTAATATCCGGGGTGGTTTTTTTTTATTATTTAGAGTTTTGGAAAATCGATTGGCTGATAATTGATTTGACAATTCAGCTGTTCGGTGTTGGGGAAAACGATTAATAATTGTTTGAAATGGTTTAATGCATTATCGTTGAGGGAGAAAATTGGAACAACAATAAAAATATTTTTTTGCTTGTTTTTCTGTCTGGGGTTATTTTTCCCAAGCTGGAAAAATATTTTTTTTTTGAATTTTTTCTTTTATTTTTATTTTTTTGAATTTTTTTTTATTTTTTCACATAAAACAAGGCACACGAGTTTGGTTTAGATATATTTTTTGTTCTATCGTGTATAATTTTACATTTTTATCCTTTTAAAGAGTTCCACTTTGTTTTTCTTCTTCATCCCTTTCGATTATTATTTCTTATTGCATTAGCATTTCCTCCAATTCATTCTTCACTCTAAAGTTTTTCGACCCTTTAGGCGAACCTAACGAGTTGATTGTGAAAACGAAAGTGAACGTTTTATTTATTTATTAATTTCATTTCTTCAGTTGCTAAACGTGAACAAATTTGAAACGACTACTGAATCAGTTCCTAAACTCTCTCAAGTAATTGACTGCTTTTTTTTTTCTTTATTTTTTTTTTCCCTTTTAAATTACATCTCTCGTAATTGATCGTGTCCACGAGGCCAAGTATGACCCATTTGACCAATCAAGTTGTACGCATTCAGCTTAATCAGCCAGAGAGCAATCTTTCTATGCATTTTAATAAAGCCTTATCATTTACATTTAGTGCAGTGTAAAAAAAAGAAAAAAGTTCTTGTTTCCGACATCACGAGATTTAAAAATAAAAATAAATATTCCAGTGAAAGTTTTATTTTTATTGCAACATTTCCAACTCATTTGAATGTCGTCCCAATGCACCCGAACATGCAAAACAATATAATTTCAGTGGGCTGTAATCGACACGATTTTTTTTTCTCTTATCCAAGGCTTTGTTTTCTGGGACATAATCATTATCTTGCTTGCTTAATTGGACTGTACATAGATCCCAGTGTCTGATAAAATTCTTTTGTTTATTTTTTTTAACTTTTAAAAATTCTCTCCAGTCGCTTTCCTCCCAAAATGGCCAGTTTGAGTTTCGAGCAGGTGGATGCCATTTTGTGCATATAATTCTGTCTGCTCTTCATTGAAATTTATTACCGTGAACTCAACAGCTGTTGGCTCGCTAGCAGCATGCTAACATTGACATTATAGCTACTGTTCGAGATGTTATGTAATATGTAACATAAAATTTGAAATAAATCAAATGAAAATCAATTAATTCAAGAGGAAAAGAATGGAAAAATGTATTCAATTCGACCTAAATGCGTTCGTCAACTTAATACGTGCTGGTATTTACATTTTAGACTAAGCGGGGTCAAATTTTCTCTTGATTCGTGACGAGTAATACAAATTGTTGAACGTCGTGACTTGCACTCTCCCGTCTATATTCGGGGAAGTTAAATCTGAGAAGGTTGTTGCTATGGTAACGAGATATAGTCGGGTCATTGGGGGCGCGTGCAGGGGTCTCCGAGCGACGGTGATGTCATAGTGGGGTACATATGTGTTTTATAGTGCGCATTGATTAATCTGACTCATCGTTTTGTCACTGCCCTATTGTTTATTATCGTGTTTGGGATGTGACGTCATTCGGAGCTATAGGACAGATGTTAAGTGCGTTTGTTTTTTGTCCCCCTCTTCGTGCGATTTGGAGCCGTATGGAGTCTAATTAGTACTTTTTCTTTATTTTTTTGAAGTGGAAGTTTGAGATGGTTGTTATGGGGGACAGGAATCATTATTTTGTTTGGAAAAAATTGTAATTTTTTTTTGTTTTTGTTTTATGATTTTTTTTTTTTTATTTCAAAAAAGATGTGTGTTACGGTTCGGCGTACGTGTTTTGTTGTAATCAGATCGTGGTTTTAGTGGGTGGCATAACAAGTGATGTCAAGGTAATCGACCATATTTCTAAGGACGCCCTAAAAATTTAGTGCAAGTCGTAAAATTTCTCATAGGTTTTTTTATACTTATCAAAAAAAAGGAAAGATAAAAACAGGTGCATCAGACACGCATAATCTTATTCCATCTCCACTTTTATAGAAATCAATAATTGAAAAAGAATTTTATGTATCGTAAATGCTCTCATAGAGCGCGGTATCCTTTCCAACGCGAGTCCAAATTGACCAAAACGACCAAATCCAATGTCTGAATCAATCAAGAACACTAAAACAAATGTCTAAATCGATCAAGAGCACTAAAACAAATGTCTAAATCGATCAAGAACACAAAGATAAATGTCTAAATCGATCAAGAACACTAAAATCAAATGTTTAAATTGGCCAAACCGATTGAATCCAATATCAGAATTGCGGGGGAAATCTAGGTTCTGTCAATAGAGCACTGGTGTACTATCAGAGCATTTACGATATATAGAAAATAGACTTATATTTTTTGTTTTACAGGTTGGGTGGAGTTTAGGGAAGTGTTCCCGTTTTTTGGTTTATTTTTTTTCCACAATTGGTATTGTGTGGTTTGCATGAAAAGACTTTGAATGAGTATTGAAGTATTGAAGATGCTGGAAGAAGGAAATCAATTGTGCTTATTACAAGGCGAAATGAGGTCACCCTGGTGTGACTTTGTTGGGGTAGAGCGCTTTGACAGATTGGTTTGCTATTTATAAATTTGATTGCTGTAATTGAAATTGAACGCTATTTTTATTATTATTATTATTAAAATAAATATTAAACAAGGAAAAAGTGCGGGGGGTGGTAGGGAATTAAAGGAAAAACACAGGAAATGGAATGAAATGACTTGTCATTCTTTTTCTTTCTTTTTTCGACGATAATAATTTGCGCTCACTCCGCCTGGTCCTGGGGCTTGGAACTGGATTTTCAGTTGTTTGAAGAATCAAGTGGGAGGTACCTTTTTTCTCACTTTTGTCACAGGTCATTGGCTTTCCCATTGGAATTTAAATAGGCTTAAAACTGTTTTATTTACATTTTTTGTGTGCGCATGCATAAAGCTACGTCGTAAGAGGGTAATGGAGCATTTTTTGAAAAACTTTTCGGGCAAGTCGAGGACATCCATTGACTCGGAACCAGTGGAACCAACTGCTTAGTTACGCATTATTCTAAACTAATAAGGAAAGGTCGAATTTTTTTCGGTTTTTAGGTAGTTTTATTGAACTCTGGGTGAATTGTTTATCTGATTTCATGTTGACAAACAAGTTCCTAGTTTGGTTTTGTGTTTCGAGTCTGCTCGTCAATTTTTATGGCTTGTACCCTGATCCACTTTAAGGGATTTAATGATGCAGTAAGAGCGGAGATAAACATCTTAAAACATTACATTTTGGATTAATTCATCCTAACGTCGTATTAATGTATTCTGGTGAATAGAAGTTTGATTCACTGCAGCAAATCCGCATTAGAATCGTAAATTTAAAGCCACCAGAAAATTTATTTATTAATATTTAATTTTCCAAGATGAAGAAACGATGGAAATCGCGTGCAAACCAAGTGCATGTGTGATAATGCAATGTACAGCTTGCAACCACACCTATAAAGCACACTTTTAAACATCAAATAAATACAAAGAACGATCGGGAAGGTAAAACCACGAACCCCCAGCTTCCAGAGCTCTCGCTTAGCACCATGTGGGCGAGCCAGTGTCCAGGGGCAGCCACGAGGAGGTAGAGAGTTGGATTTACCACCCGCATGCTAAAAAGCAGAGGACTTATTTTCTTCGCTTCGAAATACGTAAAATGTTTGTAGCCGCAGTGCAATTCCTGTCTGTGCTTGGCATATTTACGAGATAACATTCAGCCCTCATTATCCTTTTTTTAAAGTGACAAACACCCACAAACTTAACAATGTGATAATGCCCTGTTTTTTTTTTAACGTCCTCAAATAAATTTAGAAGAAAGAAAGAAAGAAAATTTTTGGAGAAAAAAATGTTTTTTCCTTTAAATAGAGTTCAAAAGGATTTTTGGTTTTTTTTTCTGGACATTTTTCAATTATCTGTAGAAAATTAAGGGTTTATCTCAAGGCCCCATATGATTGAAATAAAAAAAATAAAGCTGCACTTTGAGAGCCACAACTTTGTGAAAGGGCCACAAAGAGCCCTGTTGGTCGAGTTTCAATGAAGTCTTTGTGTCAATAAACAAGTTGGGCTCAACTTGAACCAATCTATTGTGTATTCCCAATGTTTTTTCAATGGTTTTTGTGTTTGGTTAAGGGAAAATTTCTTCTTTTGTGCGTAATTCCATTCTGCGAGGCTTTTATGCAGTTAATTACATATTGGGAATTTTTTCTTCCCCCTTTCAATGCATAAACCGATAGAAGTAGAAGGTTGATATTATACTTCCTGGTGTTGGCGCTCCCTATATCTTTATGCGTGTAGCAGAATGGAGTCGTCTGCAAGCATGCGGCTGAGTTGATGGCGCCTCCTGTTCATATTCTCATTTTAGCTCCTTTTGATGTAGTTAGAGCTACTTGAGATTGGTAGAGAACAGGCAGCCATAAATTTTTTTTTAAAAATATTTTTAAAAAGGTTTATTATTACAAAAAAAAATTATAATTAGGTTATGGGATGAGATCTGGTAAACTTTTAAAACATTTTTTTGTTTGCTTGTCTTAATTGGATGAAAACACGAGGCAAAAAATGAAATTCCATGACCTGAAGAGAGGGAAAAAAAGTGATTTGTTGAGTAAATAGTGAAAATAGAGTGAAATGTTAAATCGAGTTTAGTTTTTTTTTCTTATTTTGTTTGAGTGAAGTGAGGATTTTTGCAAATAGAGTTTTGAGTCGTGGTGACCTTTAAGTCATTGGAGATGCTGTAGTCATGGCGGTCGCATTGCGCGACTGTTTCCATGGAAATCAGACGCAAGGATGGAAAATGAATAGATGGATTTTCCGAGGAGCATAAAGAAGCTTGTAAAATAACTTAATTTTAATTTTTTTGTGCTTGTGTTATTTTAAGTTTTAATTGTGTGAAAATGAAGTGCTGAATGGGGATTTATAGATAAGGAGGTGATAAAATTCACAGACTGTCAGTTTGTTTTAATATAGTTGTTGATATCAAATTACTGTAATTACACGAGCAGTTTAAATTGTGGATTTAGGTTTTTTCACCTTTGATTCCTAAATTTTTACTTTTGATGTTAAGTCATGCGAATATTCACTTTAATGGTGTAAAAATACAACAAAAAATATTTTAATCTTCCATTATGTTGATTTTTGTTTAACCCCGACGGTTTCTTTTTAAATTATTGGTATAAAGGGAGGAGCATTGTCATGATTCACTTGTTTGTTGTGTATCGTAGCCTACCTCGCTTCTTCATGGAGTTTCGTGTTCATACAGTGGCGCCATCTAACGACGCTAAATCGAAACGTGAATTCATTAGTTTAAGCGTTACTTTATTTCCGTATCGCTGAATTGACGTCACAAAAAATGACAGATGTGATTGTCGAGTCACGGGTTTTCAGCCGACCGAAGTATGTTGTTATCCGACAACGGAATAACGATAAGTGTAAAGTTTGCACACTTTAATTTATTATTCTATGAATTACGTAATTGATAATTAATTGATTGCACTGTAACATTAAACAGATATGAAGCAGTTGAATGGTTGCTCGCCCGACTTATCAACACATGGCTGATAGTGTAAAAATTGCTCGTTTAATTACATGGGTAAGTCATTTTGAATTTATGTAGCGAATTCGTGCTAAAACATATTCCGGGGTCATCAAACATAATTAGTGGGCGAGATTGTTTTTTTTTTCTACGTAAATTTATGACGCGGGTAAGTGTTTCCTCGTTATCAATCAAAGTTTTTGATAAAGGTATTGCACTGGAAATGTTGAAACGTACGGGAAAAGCTGTTAGGAGTCTTTGAAATATTTGCGTTGGCAAATTGGATGACTAAATGTATAAAATCATGAAAGGATTTTACGATATTAATAGATATTGATCTAGTAGTTACATTGTAGTATTATCTGGCAGTCAAACGTTTTGGGAATTCAACCGTTACAATCGTTTTTATGATCGATAATTTAGTTCGATTAATTTTATTGGATTAGTTTTTGGCTGGCGCTTTTATTTTTACTTTGATGTTGGCTTTTTGTGGGAATAACGGTAAAAATAGTCGTATTTTCTGACAATTACAGTTCTGTAACTGTAAGTTCATTTTTTCAGTTAACTTTTTCTGTTTTGTTGTAAAACATGATTATAACATACTTTAGTTTGAAATTATAACATATTTTGACGTTTAATAGGCTTTTTCTTACATTTTCGCTTATCCGACGGTCTGCCGGTCCGTTTATGTTGGATAAGCGAGACTCTACTGTAATAGTCCTTTTTTTCGGTTTTATTTAATGGCTAGTGATGGCAACCGTGAAATAAAACTATTAAAAGACGGAAAACAAAAGATGACTCATTTCTGAGTATAAAAATACGAACAAGTATTTTAAAAAATGATGAATTGAATATATTTAGATAGACGTATTTTATAACAAATTCTTGTTGCGTGTGATTTTTTTTCCTCTCTCCAGTCAGTCTCTTCTATCTAGTCTATTTTGTGAGCTGAAGGCGAGTACCAGTAGATGCGTTGTATCCATCGAGTTGGGAGCGGACAGAGGGATTGATTGATCGCTCGTAAGCACATAGCGGAACGTGCTCTAGAAGACTTTTTCCCGCGTTTCGTCCTGTCACGTGCGGCTCCTATTATTGCACTTGAGTCACATGACACGTTGATTGGATTGCTTGTGTTGCTAGTCGAGGTGTCATTTGTGCCGAGGCGCTCCTGGTAAGACTTTACATCTATTTAGTTTTTCTTGCTGGGCGGGATGCGAAGGGATTTAAGAGGATTGAGATGCGCAGAAAATGAGTTTGTTAGGAAAGAGATGGACAGATTTGACCATTTAATGGTCCAATATTTGTTTAGTTTTATATTTGTTTATTTTACGGTCGATTTATTCGAATGTTTTTAGTTGTTGGTTTAAATTTGAAGGGAAAAAATGTGTTATCGGGTGAAGAATTGATATTTAAGTCCAATTTAAGATGTGTTAAGATTCCTCAGCTTTATTTGTTTGTTGGGTATTGATTTCAACCATCTTCAGGTATTTTTTTTGTTTTTGTTTTGGATTATTTTTTTGAACAGAAAGATAATATTTTTATGATGTTAATTCGATTGGGTGTGTGAGCACCTGATCTAGACAGTCTTTAAGTCTGGAAAAATGTTCCATTTTGTTTGAGATCGAGAGCAATTTACCAGAGTATTGGATTTTATTTTCTTGGGATTTTTGGAATAAGCAAAAAAGAAAAATAAAAAGAATTGCAAAATGTAATTAAGAGAAAGTCCAACTGGGTTTGGAAACATTGCTTGAAATGAAATCGAAAACCAAAAAACATGTTTGCACATTTTATTTATATATCGAAGCAAAAAAAATGCACCCAAACCATAAACAAACAACTTAAGATATAACTGAGAAAAATGAACAAATTTCAAGGTGAATAAAAATCAACGATGAAATTCAACGCAATAAATGAAAACTAAATTTAGATTTTACTAGAATGCTTCGATCTCGCCTTACTACATCCACACTGGTAGCATTGCAAAGCGATACAATTTATCCGACGCTTCCGCTTCTCCTGTTCAATGTTTGCAATCGAAATACTATAACACACGGTATTCGCCTAATTTGAAAAATAACTTTTGCTCAATGCACTCAATTGTGAACACAGGTCACATCTAAACAAAGATAATCTGGAAATTCTAAATGGTTGGGAGCACGCAATGTTTTATATCACATCTTTCTATTATATCTCTTTCTGATAATGTTAGTTTAGATGTGCAAGGTCACTCATGTAGTCAAAATTGCAATAATTCAACAGGTGGCTTCCGCCAACACATTTCTATTTTGTTTTTATTTTTATTTTTTTTTTGTAATTTATTATTAATGAATTGATAAAATCTAATTAGATGTTTTGTTTGCTGGTATCAGGTGGTTGGGAATATTTACTGGCATTTTATTTCAATTTTCTCGATGCATTTTGGCACAATCCCAGACGGCCAGGCGCAACTTGCATCAGCTGCCCGATCCAATGGCGATACGGTAGCGATGCAGTAAAGCAGTTTTTTTGGAATAAATACGTTACAAAAAATTGCGCATGCGTGGAATAAATGGGTTTTTCTTCTTTTTTCTTCCTTGTTTCATCTTTTTGTTGTTTGCAACAAACGGGCACCAGTTGGCGCCGTGTTCTTTGATCAGCTGGTGTAGCAGGATAAACACGATAGAAAAAAAAAGTGTAGCGAGTTGGTGCATTTAGTTGTTGGCACTGAAATTTCATCTTGGTTTCTCAATTTAGCTCGTGTTAAGAAGTGGATCTAAATTTAAGTAAGCAATTTGTTTTGTTATTAGGTGTCGAAATATTTATTTTTATTTGGCTTGTAATTTTCCATCGTGGGGACCGGGGAGGTGCATTATCTATTTTGTTGTTTTTCGTGTTTGAATTTCCTGGTTGAGCGGGTTTTATTTTCGAAATGTCGGCATGGCAACGATATGTTATTTTGGCATTTTATTTCAATGTTTTTTTAACCTTGGGTTGTTTTTTTTTTTTTTTTTTGTCATATTTTTTTTATTTTATTATTATTTTCGTTATTCTAATATTCTATTCGGCTTGCTTTGACGTCAGCTGTGAATAGCACTTGGAAGAGGTAATATGCAAGTTGGTGATTGTGTAAGAGGAAAGTGCACCGGAAAATTGCTGTTTGTGAATCAGTAAAGGAAAGAAAGGTTTTTTTAAGATAAATTTTCTGGAATTGATATTTTAATTATTGCGAGTTTTTAGAATTAGAATAATTTTCTTTTAATGATTTTGTAATTTATTATTCATCTATGTTGGCCTTGAAATGAATTTTTTATTTCCAACTTGGCAATCGGCGTTTCTATTGAACTTTTCTTTCCCACATGCACATTTATCTCTGATTGTGACAAATTCGTTCATTTGGCGACAGATGGTGCTGAGCTGATAATCTAATCCGTCTTTTTGCCGATAGATGGCTGTGGATGAACATAACACGAGTTTTACATGATTTTCTTTTCAAAAATCCTTTTTTTTTTTAAATATTAAATTTGAAATTTAAAATAAAGTTTGCTGAATTTTTCCGTTACAATCTGCCCCAAGGTTTTCTGCTCGGGTCCCGGGTAAAAAAATATCGATTATTGGTACAACGCGATGCATCATTGATGACGTGATTTGTCACAGCTACACCATTTTCGTCAATCATCTTTGCGATGTGTTGAAGTGCGAATTATTCGATTTATGGGAGTAATAAATTGACGATTCTCTGATTTTATATTTTTTATATTTCATCCAACATTATAAAAATCAAAAATTGTTTTATTTTTTCTATGTATCAAAACGTCACCGTTAAAAAAACCTATTATTCAAATCCAAATCTTAGATTTTATTTTTTTGTTCGTCGCATTAAGCGAAATTAGAATGTCAGAATTTTCTTATCAACTCAATTACAAAGTGTCGAAATTGTATGAAATTAAATCTCTTTTCCCTCCCTCCCGAGATTTTTCCATTACACCACAATTCGCACATTTTTAATGAGATGTGCAACGCCGATGAATGCGCACGCGCAGCAAAATGCTCATCAAATTCAAGATTAGGAGGAGTGAGTTGGGGGCTGATATTGCCTGGTGGTGTCAATTAGAAACCGAGGATTCAAAATGTAATTAACGCAACGCTTTGAATTTAAAAAAAAAAAATTGCACCGCGCACGCGCTTTTTTTTATTGGTTCGTCACTTTTAGCCCGTTGTTAGCTGAACTGAAATTTCATCACTGTTGCTACGAAACACCTGGCTGCCGGTGCCGGGCTGGTGGAGCCATTAATCAAATACTATCGAGTTGTTTGATGAGCCTGCACAGAGTTGGCAAATTGCCCAGTCGTCCTTGACTCGTCGTCTTTGCTGGACAATGACAAGTGAAACGGAAGTTCACTTAGGCTCATTTTCGCCAGATGAAGGCAATAAGCAAAAGTCTCGAGTAGACGACGGTGTCGCAGGCTTTGCCAATTGCACACGAGGGGGCATCCAATCGATTTGCTTGTTTTTCCTCTCAGTTGGGTCTAATTAGGTTGTAAGCTCGAAGATACGACTTAAAACACAAGTTTTCGGGACGACGAAATGGGAAATAAAACCGGAAGTTCGAAAACAACTTTTTTTTCTTCTTTAAATGCCAAATCTTCAATTATTGAATTCGGGTCACGTGACAGATTTCTTGATTATTTTGTTAGTGTTGATAAAGATAAATGTAAATTTCTGCTTTTCTACGCGCTGTTTTTAAAACTTCCGGTTTATTTATTCGTCGGTATTGTCAGATAAACGAATTTTTAAATTTAACGTCACGTGGTTTTAATTCCTTTGCGCTTTCACACGGAAACCAAAATGGCGTCACTGAAAACGCGCGTGCTCACCAGCACACGACAACCTTTGACCTTTTCCCTCGTCGGGAATCCTGTCTGGGTTGAGTTTGGACATGGCTACCTCGATACAAAAGCGTGAATTGAATACCCATACCGGATTTCTGGTTTTTTTTATTAACGCCATTTTTTAATTCCCTCGCGGAAATTGTGACTCGAGTGTTGGGACGTGGAGCCTTTGATGAATTTTTGTATTTCTAAGCTAATATTAATCATTAAGGTCCGTTGGAATGTTGAGTAAAGTGCAGTCTAGGTCAGATGTGGGGAGGAAATTGAAGAAAGGTTGCTGAGGGCTGTGGGGTGAGGGAGGGGGAAGAAACGCCAGGTGGTGCACGAGGCGTGTGCCTGCCATGTGCCAGGTAAGAAGTTATAGGCAACACCAGATGGTCGACTTTTTCTCCTTTCTCCTCATGTTTTGATCCTTGCTTAGGTTCATTGTCAAGTTGCAGCTGTGAGTTGTTCACGATTCTTGGCTTGTTTACCCCCGTCCGTCATTTGCATACAGCTGCTTGACGAGACGTCCAGTAACGGAATTTCAAGTGGTTTAAGCACGTGATTTTTAAATTAAAAGAAAAAAAAATTAAATGCTAGGCGAGACGATTTTGTTTGTTAATTTTATGGAGGAGAATAAAGAGGAGGAAATTAAAAGTCATGAAATTTGGTTTTTGTTGAATCTCAGCGCACCGGAAGTGGATTTTTTTGATTTTCTTTGTGATGTTAGATATTTGTGCAGGCCTTAAATGGTCGCTCTGATTTGGTTGTTTGTGGTAAACGGGGTTGAGTTAACGCGATTCTGTGACGTATGTGACGCGATTTGCAGCTGCGAGGGAGGGCAGGTGAAACCACTCAGATTTATATCAAAGGAAGAGGTAAATAATTTGATATTTAATTGCATCGTTGCTTCTTTCTATGCATGATAAATTAAGCAAACAGGACGAGAGGTGATTGGGAAACAGGTTGTACGCATCGATGAAAATTCTTAAAATTCATCTGACAAATATTCAGAGAAGAGAAGAGAGAATTTTAATGGAATATTTTCAAAAAAATTATTTTGACGGGAAATTGTTGCGCCGGGCTGTAAAATGTTTTTAATTTTCAAAATCAAAATTTGTGAAAAAGTTGTCCTATTTAAAATTCAATTTAAAATCTAAATTGGGTTGTTGCATTAAATGACCAATTGAACACGTGCGCAGTGCACCGTTTTCTTTCCTTCCTTCCTTTCCTCCCATTTAATTTTTCCCATCACCGACTCCTCCCTCGAGCGAGATTGAAACGGCAGCTGCGTCGACCAAAAGCGTGCCAGGCAGGCGTCTCTCGTCTGCTCCGTGGCGCGTGGGGAGAGGGTAGTCGACCCCCTTGCAGCCAAATTTTTCCCAGGCACCTCAGTGGATCCCCCAACAGCACGCTGCAGCGTCACCTGCTGCTGGGATCACCACCTGCCCTCTTGTTGCACTGCACTTCTGCAGCAGCCGCTCCTCATTGGTCGTTGCCATTGGTTACCACTGTTTCCCGTGGTTCCCTTTGACCTCTCCCTTCTGCCGTGACCATACCGTGATCGAACGTGGGGAAGTGAACAGTTGGCGCGAGTTGGTTCCCACTTGCCAGCACAAACCCGCTCGGGGTTGTTACTTGTTTTGAAAAGTTTTTCACAACTTGAGTCGAACATGTTGATTTGTATTTCCGGATTTTTGTGCAGGTGAGTTGAGTTTGTGTGATTTTTTTTGTTTGTTTGCACTTTGCGGTACAATTTGGGAGTTTTCAAGGTGTTTGGGCGGTGTAATGAGTTTGTTTAGGTCGTTTTTCCGTCGATAGGATTGAGGAAATGTTTTCAATTAATTATTTTTATTGCCACTGCGGCAGCGATGGGTTTGATTCGAATTCAGGTGTGTGGGGATTTAGGTTGGAGATAAGGGGGAAGTGAGATAAAAGGCACATGCCATGCTGTCTCACGGACATCTTGGGTGGAGTTGTATTCTTCACGCTTGTTGTGGTTTTATTTGCGTTGCAGGAACTAACCTAAATCTAAATAGGATATTTAGGTTTCAAAAGTTGTTTTTTTTTTTTTTTAAATTCATTATTTTATTTTTAATTTGGTGGATTTGATGGACAGTTGTACAATTTGACCGTGACACGTTTTCAAAGATTGTTTTTGTATTTTTCCATTATGTTGTTATGCATAAGTGAGAGCAAGGTTAAAAGATAAAAGAAATTTCGTATGAAAACAGCTGGATTTTGTCTTATTTTTTTTTAATAGGTCACTTTAAAGTGGGAAGGAAAAGGAAGAAAAAAAATAATTTGAATTAAAATGGGGCCAATCTGTTTAAATTGCAAATAATTTATTTTTTTTGTTTGTTTTAATTCCTAATTTCGCTTTGAAATTGAAACGATTTCGAAATTTATTTTCGCTATCTAGTAATAAATAGATAAATAGTGCCATTTGCCCTAAGGCACGTGTCCTCTAATCCCACTTTTCTTTTTATTGGGTGTGCAAGTGTACCCTCGTTTCTGTGTGTGCGAATTGGCACATTAAATTCCCTTTTATTTTGTTTTTATTGATTACCCATTCTTCTTGCAGTACTCCACAGAAGCCCGACAGGCCATCGTGTGGTCCGGGGCCACCGCTCAAGCAGCTCAAATCCTACTCGGCTGAGAACGGCGCTTCACCGCCCATTACGCCCACTGGCATACAGAGGAGTCGTCAGCGCAGTGTGAGCGGAAACATCAACTCGCGAAAACTTGCCAGTCGCACCAATGACGATATCTTAAAACGAAGTCGCGTACAGACTGCGTAAGTGTGCAAATGCGTGAATCGAATAAATTTAATAAAATCCTCCGATTGGCGGCCACTCGAATAAAACGTCGTCTGGACGTGGTCAAACAAAATAAAACGTAGCGAATACGTCTAGTAGAGGATTTCATTCTTCATTTCGTTCGATTAATTCGTTGGGAAAGGACGCGAGAATGTTTTACGTGTTGACTAACCACTATTTTTATAAAACTTGTAGATATGAGTTGTCGCAGGACCTGCTGGACAAGCAGGTTGAGATGCTGGAGCGCAAATACGGCGGCCACATTCGCGCTAGCAAAGCGGCATTGACTATTCAGCGTGCGTTTCGACGCCATTGCATGGTGAAGAAGTTCCAATACATAACGAGCAGCGCGAAATCCGAAAAGAGGCTCTCTCGTCGTTTCAATACGGTCGATAAGGAAGACGATTGGTCGAACGGTTATCGACATCTGGTGCACAGTGGCTCCAACATCAATATGGCACCTGCCTACGAAATTGTGGAGCATTCTGATCCTGAATCGGTGATCAAGTCCAATTTCGCCGCGCTCTACAAGGAGCTGAACGAAACGTTCGACGTTACGGAGGACAATTTGGTCGAAGCTCACAGACCGCCGCTGCATCCGAACAGGTCGTTGAGCATGCGTGAGAAGAGATTGCCGTCGCCACGCACCTCTGAGCCCGTGGGAGTCGAAGCTTTTACAAATTACTACAACACTTCTCCCGTTGATACCAAAGAGCAAAACGGAAATGCAAATAGTTTACCGCGGACGTCGAGTAGAGGGAGTCGTGTAACGATTTCCGCAGCCGGCTGCATTTCGCCGCACGTTAGGACCAGTGTGTTGTTGAACAGTTCGGACGGTAGCATCGACGCCGAGTATTCGGATAAAGATGTGAGTTTGATGGAGGAAAGCACTTATTACACGCCGTCATCGACCATGTCGCCGCCTGTGTATGTTCGGAGTGTAAATTCCGGCTGGAACAGTCAAATGCAGATGACGAACGTTTCGAACAGTGGAAAGCACGCCATGAGAATGACGAGTTCGAGGACCGTAGTCCACGTTACCCCAACGGGCAATCAGATCACCTCTCCGATTGATGATCATTACGTAACGGCGTTTGAAACGACCCATGATTTTGACGAAACCTTTCACAAATACGTAAGTTTTTACATTTTTTCGTGTTGTCATCATTTTTGTTTTTCTTCAATTTTTGAATTTTTGAATTTTAGGTGCAGGAAGAACATCATTTACAGTTATCGAGAGATACTGTTCTCAGGCGGACTATGGTCAGTTCGCCTATAGACACTGCCTCGTTCGTTAAAGGACATGGGGTTTCACATTTGCGCGGAGTCGCTGCCGTTTCGGCGGTTCACCACCAGAAACTCTTATTGGACACGTCGCAACGGCGAAATTCTGCTCCTCCTGCACAAGATAAGAAGAAAATGCCCCCTGAAGTACCCAGGAGAACGTCTTCGATTACAAGCCGATCCACTGACTCGCGATCCTATTCTGGTTCCGTGAAATCCTCCGATGGCAGTCAAAAAGGCGATTTAGTGCGTTCTCCTGACGGAGGCAGTCTCTCCAGCGTTCAGTCTTCGGGCAGTGAAAGCAGTCTTACTGGTTCCAGTAGCGATCGAGCCACTCCGAGTGTCGATCTTAGTGCAGCCAGTGATGCTTCTCTTCACAAGATGCAAACCCCGATCAATGTGGAAGCATCTCCGGTATGGAAGCGCAAAACACAAGTAAATTTTCTTACAATTTGCTTTAATCTTCTTTTTTTTTCTCTTTTTTTTTTCTTTACATGTTTGTTTTTGTCGTGCTGTAATAGGTTAACGCACCCGAGCTTCTGCATCCTGGGTCTTTGCTCGAGGATAAAAGGTTGAGCAATATCTCCGAGAACAGCGAAGATAGTTTGGAAGTAGCGGGGTATTCCAGTTCTCTGCCCATCTCGGAGGTGATGTACGCCGCTCGAAGTTTTCAAGGTCCAAATCTGCGAGGAGTTCCTCCTGATGTCGCGCCGGCTTACAATAAAATGTCCGAAGTGATGAGAAAAAGACAATATCGTGTCGGACTCAATCTGTTTAATAAGTAATTTAGTATTTTTTGATTTTAAAAGAAAAATTGAAATTAATTAATTTTTATTTTTAAATAGGAAACCTGAAAAGGGAGTCAAGTACTTAATTCAACGAGGTTTTCTTGAAAATTCACCGCAAGCCGTCGCACGATTTCTTATCTCGCGAAAGGGTTTAAGCAAACAAATGATTGGCGAATATTTAGGCAATTTGCAAAATCCTTTCAACATGCAAGTTTTAGAGTAAGTTTGATTGATTTATTAAATTAATTGAGTAAATTTAAGCGTTGAAATGATGATACCATTACTTATATGACTTTACAGTGATATATTTATTAGCGGATATGGGACTGACAACGCTTGAATTAAATTGTTGAATTGAATTTGTATTATTTGTGGCTAATGTTTGGGAATTTGCAGTTGTTTTGCTGGAGAAATGGATTTAGCCGGAGTGCAAGTCGACGTCGCGTTGCGGAAATTTCAAGCTTACTTCCGTATGCCGGGCGAAGCGCAGAAAATCGAGAGGTTGATGGAGATATTCGGACAACATTTCTGCGAATGCAACCACGATATCGTCTCGAAGTTGCACAGCCCGGATACGATATTTATTTTGGCTTTTGCCATCATTATGTTGAATACCGATCTACACACGCCGAATCTGAAACCCGAACGCCGAATGAAACTCGACGATTTTATAAAGAATTTGCGAGGAATCGACGACGGACACGATCTGGATCGTGACATGCTCGTTGGCATATACGAAAGGATTAAGGTCAATGAATTCCGACCGGGCTCGGATCACGTCACTCAAGTGATGAAAGTGCAGCAAACTATAGTGGGAAAGAAACCCGTAAGGAATTTGAATTTAAAAAGAAAAATCTTTGCGAATGGTTGACTCATTTTGTTTTTATTATTTCAGAACTTGGCACTGCCACATCGACGCCTTGTATGCTACTGCCGTTTGTACGAAGTAAACGATATTTACAAAAAAGAACGCCAGGGCGTTCATCAACGCGAAGTTTTTCTATTTAACGATTTATTAGTTGTTACTAAAATTTTTAATAAGAAGAAAACCAGTGTCACATACACATTCCGCCAGTCTTTTCTTTTGGTTGGGATGCACGTGCAGCTTTTTGAAGTTCCACGTAAGTTATTTTTTTTAAAAATCATTTTTTATTTTATGGTTCTTAATTTTTTAATTTTTTTGTTGTAGATTATCCGCACGGAATTCGATTAGTTCAAAAGGTGGATGGGAAAATCATGATCACTTTTAATGCTAGAAATGAACACGACAGGTGTAAATTTATGGAGGATTTACGCGAATCTATTTACGAGGTAGATTTTTAAAAATAAAAATAGATAAATCGCTTTTACGCTTTTCGAATACTAAATTATGTACCGATTCTAGATGGATGAAATGGAAAGCATTCGAATCGAGACGGAATTGGAGAAACAGAAAAATGCGCGGAGTCGAACGTCCGAGAACCGCGATTCTGGTGTGGCCGACATGGAGTTGCCGGCCATGAGAGATGGACGGCTGTCGGTCGAATGCGGGCTTAAGCGATCTGCGCTCTCCAATTCGCTTTTGGACATCCACGAACAATGTAATTATTTTTAACTTTAAAAACAAATGTTTAAATCTTTGAAAATTAGAATTTTTTTCATTCTGCAGCGACCGACAAACCGCAGCGGAGAGGCAGTGCTGGTTCACTGGACAGCGGAATGGTAAATTAAAACAAAAAAATCGACAATTTCAGACGAAACTAATAATTTATTTCTCTTTTTTTTGTTTAGTCCATTTCTTTCCAATCGTCAGCTGCTAGTACAGTAAGCAGAGAATCATCTCCTCAGCAGGGAGCAAAACATGCGCAAGCCAAAACCAGCGGACATCATCAAAGTTTTCTGGGCGGACTTTTCAGCAAAAGAAACAAAGGAACGGCTAAAAGCACCACGAAACAAAATTCTGCCGACAGTACTGACGTGTGATTTGGAAGGCATTTGCTCATTCCGTCGTGTCTGAGGTCAGTCCGTGGATTGGATTGTCTCGACTGGCAGCTTCATCTGAGGGGAAATTTTTATTAATCCCCTTAGTTGTTTTGACTCGGGTCTTACGGCTCCCTTCATTTTTCTAGTCTCAAATGTTGTAGTCATCTTATCAAACAAAAAATGGATTTGCATTAGTGTAATAATATTTCTTGCTCCGTTAGTAGAACAAACGTTGTTTTCATCAAGGAAATGTGTGATCTTTGGCTCAACGAAAAAAGAAAGTGCCATCCACTTTAAATTTCATTTTTAACGGTCAATTGAGTTCTCTTCATCCACCTTATTTATTAATCTAGAGCGCTCAGTTGGTGGTCCTCCTTCCTTGCACTTGAATCCGGTCATGTTTTTTTTTAAAAAGTGTTTTAAAATTTAATTTTGATTAGAAAGAAATAGCCAAAGCTTTTGTGCACTCCCATTTTGTCGGTTTAGAAAAGATTATTGCCACTACTACCCATATTGTACAAAGCCATTTTTCTGACTGTAATATAGTCTTTGTATTATAAGAACGATACTTGTGTATTTGGAGAGAGAGAGAGAGATTATTGAGAGTGGATTTTATTTTGTAGAATTCACATTTCTAAACTTAATAATATCGTATTTAGATGCAAATAAATAAATAAATAATTTACGAATTTTTCATTTTATATCGATATCGATGCAGCAAAATCGTTATTTATGGTGATTTTATTTTATTTTAGGTTATGATATAAATAATGCCAAAAAAAATTGCAAATGCCAATTTTGTTTCTTTTTTTTTTAATTTTTTTAAAAATTTTTATTTTTGACTCGTTAAAGTTCGTCAGACGAACTTTTTCCAGAGCAAAGAAAGGATTTTGTTTTGAATTTTGAAAAATTTTGAAAAATCCAATCATTTCCAGAGTTGTAATGATATAACATACTATTTATTATCCAGACAGTGCGGGAGAATTTTTGACGCAGCTGATAGTCAAATGCCAAATATAATAAATAATAGACGATAATTTAGAGCACACATTTTAATACAAAACCCTGGCTCAAACTCCTGAAAATTGATTTTTATTTTTATTTGTGTGAAATTAAACTAATGTTTAAACTAATACAGTTATCTTTATGACAACATAGCTATGTTTTTGGTTTTAGTCAAATTTTGATGTAAATAATATTCTTTATTTGGTTCAGAATAATAACTTAAAAAAGTAAATTGTTTTAATTTGTTTTTTAAATTACTCAATTGAGGGAGTTTTGGGACTATGATTTTGATTGATGTTGTGCTTCAAGTTGTAAAATTGTGTAAAATCTATACATGTAATTAATGTAAATTTTGAGTTTAGACGTATTGTAAAACCCAAGTATTTCGTATTAAAAAATTCAAATACAGTAATAACGGGACTGACTTTTTCATTTCTATAATTACCCAAAATTGGACTTTTCTGCACTAGGTATCAGATGTAAATTGTAAATTGCTTGTGTCAGTTCCCATAAAGACTAGGCGCATTCATAAAGTCATTTAAACTTGTTTAAATTTTTTAAACTAGTCTTAAGTGTAAGATCTTACATGTTAAATTTGACATTTAGACTGGTTTAAAATGTTTAAACAAGTTTAAATGACTTTATAAATGCGCCTACAGTTTTTTACACTTTGTTGCACTGCGATTAATAATCCTTAAGTTAGAAAACAAAAATTTATTTCTCATAAACCTGTTGTTTAGATAAAAAATGTAATCAGCGCTATTTGATTTACGAGAAAATAAGTACTTGAGATGAGTTAGATGACCAGAGCATAGCTAGGCATCCGGGATTACCTAAGTTTTCCTCACAATTGGATCAATGTGTTGCGAAGCACACGAGTTTTATGTAAGTATAAAAGAAGCTCGTCAACCGAAATGCAACCAATCGTCGTGCTGCTCAGTAGCTAAATAAATCAAGAAGGAGATTCCACTCTGTTTGTTTTAAACATAGCAAAAGCTACGTAGAAATCAGTTCAAGGAGGAGTTCACGTCTATTTTGCGCCCACTGTAAGTATATAAAACAGTTTTTAAACGCCGAAAACCGTGCTAATTTAGATGCTACTATTTTGTTTTGCTTTGATACTAGTTTAACGCCGGCAAAAATTTTACACACAGTTAACTGATTCTTGTCAAAGGTAGGAGGATTAGGTTGCCAAGTTTAGTCATCCGAGCCCTGATAGTTTCTTTGCTTCTTTTCAGACTGAAAATAAAAAATATCAATATTTGGCAGTAAATGGCAGAAAAGATAACATTAATGCCAAATGGATCGTTGAGTGAATCTCCAAAGGTGAAGTACCGGCCTAGAGAAACATGGGCCAAACAAACTGAATTTATTCTGTCGGTCATTGGCTTTTCAGTTGGGCTGGGAAATGTGTGGAGATTTCCATATTTATGCTACAAGAACGGTGGTGGTGAGTCATTATATTTTTATTTTTATTTAAAATAAATCTTTGGGGGTCTATATGATCTCATGCAGGAAGTTCATTTCTTATTACTGGGTAGCTTACAAGTTAGTGTAACCTTGACTTTAATGTCAATCA
>JAQIXU010000935.1:0-22700 GCA_034701245.1 Strigamia transsilvanica | reverse complement strand
CCTGGAATGAGAAGGAATTCTTTCACCCTGGAATGAGAAGGAATTCTTTCACCCTGGAATGAGAAGGAATTCTTTCACCCTGGAATGAGAAGGAATTCTTTCATCCTGGAATGAGAAGGAATTCTTTCGCCCTGGAATGAGAAGGAATTCTTTCACCCTGAAGTCAAAAGGATTCTTTTATCCCGAAGCTAAAAGGATTTTTTTCCATCCTGAAGTCAAAAGGATTCTTTCATCCTAAAGCAAAATATTTTTTTTCACCCTGAAGTCAATAGAATTCTTTCACCCTGAAGTCAAAAGGATATTTTTATCCCAAGGACAAATGGATTCTTTTGACCCTAAAGTAAAAAGAATTCTATTCTAAAATCAAAAAGTTTTACCCTAAAATCAACAGGATTCTACTCTAAAATCAACAGGATTCTACACTAAAATCAACAGGATTCTACTCTAAAATCAAAAGGATTGCATCCTAAGGTCAAATGGATCGACCCAAAAAATTACTAAAACATGATTTCCCATGATTCCTTTCATGACTAGTCATTTTTTCAAATAACGAGGCCTTGATTTATTTACTTGTCTTTTTTGTCCATAGACATTACACACTCATTTCAATTGTGTTATCAAATTTATCCTTTTTTGCCTTTAGCCATAATGATGTCCTCTTAATCGTCCATTGGAACAACAAATTGCACTTGCCTTGTTTGAATTCCACTGACACCAAGACTGCAGACAGCTGTAACCACCTCTCAAAGATTGATTACTTTTTCCAACAGTCCACTCGTAATAACGAATTACTCGGTTCGTTACAACGAAAGTTTGCTATAACAAAATGCACTTTATAGCTGAAAAATTCACTTTTGACATGAAAAATAATATTTATTCCTATACATGGTGATCTTTGTTTGATTTAAAGGTGTGACAGTATTTTTTTTTTAATAAAATTTTCAATGTCATTAATTTAAAAAATCATATCTGCTGGTACATTGCCTGTTAACAAGTGATTCTTTACTTTTCTTGTTGCTGCAAACGTTTATTTAGCAGCCATTTTAAAATGGGAAATTTCCCCAAAAAATATTGTTGTACTCTTAGTTTCTAAATAAAGACATCAATCATGAGTCAAATGATCAATTTTCGAAATTCGTTATAACAAGAGCTTGTGAGTATAAGAGTGTTTCTGAAAATGTGTTCGTTATAAAGAATAAATTGTTATATCAAAATTCGTTATAGCAAAATTTGGCAAACCAACCAAGTCATTTTAAAAAATTTGTAATAGCAAAAATTCGTTTCCACTTTAGGATAGTCTAAAGATGACCAATTCTAAGAACTTATGACTCACTTTATTCTCACACATAATATCCTTTGTTTCATAATTCCAAACAAACAACTTCCCCACTAACACCCCGATTATGCTTCAAAAAATAAGAGAAAAAAAAACCTAAAAAAAAAAGAAAAGAAAAAAAAAATCATAAATCTAAAATTTCATTTCAAGTAAAAATATAAATAACTTTTCCAATAAAAACTGAAACTAATTTCAACCAGCAAAAGAAAAAGAATCAAAAAAAATCCAAAACTTGCAAATGCATTTCTAAATCCCCACCACCCCCACCCCACAAACAACCCAAATTAGAGTGGATAGAAAAGGGCTAAAAAAAAAATAGCACTTTCTTTTCAAGTTGACCAATGGTCAAGACACAAGACACTGACTGAATACTGAATACCTATTGAGAATTTCTCCCAAGAGTTGCATAAGGGCAACTGAGGAATAAATCCTGCAGTGGATACTCAAAATCCTCTGGGAAAAGTGACCATAGAAACTTGTGGAATTGTGAGTAGATCTGATTGGCACTCGAATAAAATGCCTCCACATAAGAAGGATCTGGTTTCCATTAAAGAGAAGGTCCTTACATTTTTTTTTATCTAAAAGGGGCTGGCAAGTTTGTCAGCTTTAAGTATTTTTTTTTATGTTTCTTTCTACTGTTCGCCATGTGAGACCGGTGAAATGTGAAGATGGTGGTTGTTTTTGAGAAATTGCCTCAAATTCACATACCCTATTTGTAAAGAGATGGTATTTTGCGTCAATTGCTGCGAAATGGACTCGCAGATAAAATTGCTTTGCAGAAAAATAAAGTAAACTAATGAAAGCAGCGGTGAGTCTCGAATAACTTGAAGCCGATCGCATGATCACGCTCGGGTGTCATGTGTTTAAATTGCGTGCTTCCACGATTTCATTTACATGCAGCTTTAAAGCCATCGTTAATGTTATTTATCTATGTTTGGAGGGCTGTCTACTCTAAAGCTGATGAGGTGACAGCTTACTTTGTTCCTTGGCTTTAATTTTGAAGATACGCAGTTTCCAGTGCAGAATTTGGTCATACTTCATGTGCATACAGGGCCAGCCTTGGGCAAACTGGACCCAGTCGGCCCCTGCACCACACAGGGGAGTGCAATTCAAGCTCAATGTCCGGACGTAAACCCACATGCAAGCCCAGCAAAGGTATTACAGCATATATGCTTGATACAGTCGAAACGCGTTATAACGAATCACTCGGGACCCGAGAAATCGGTTTGTTATAACAAAGTTTGTTATAACAAAATGTACTTTATTGCTGAAAAATTCACTTTTGACATGAAAAACAATTTATTCCTATGCATCGTGATCTTCTTTTGATTTAAAGTTATGACAGTATTTTTCAAAATAAAATTTTCAATTTCATTAGTTTAAAAAATCATGAATGCTGATACATTGCCTGTAAACAAGTGATTCTTTGCTTTTCTTGCTGCTACAAACGTTTATTTAGCAGCCATTTTAAAATGGAAAATTTCCCCAATAACTATTGTTGTGCTCTCAGTTTCTAAATCAGGACGTCAGTCAAGAGTAAAATGATAAATTTTCGAAATTCGTTATAACAAGGGATTGTGAGTATTAGAGTGTTTCTGGAAATGTGTTTGTTATAACGAATAATTCGTTATAGCAAAATTCGTTATACCAAAATTTTTTAACATGGGGTTCTATGGCGAACCAACCAAGTTATTTTAAAAAAATCTGTAATAGCAAAAATCCGTTATAACGCGGTTCGTTGTAAAGAGTTTCGACTGATTATAAATTATTTTTTTTTTGAAAACTTTGTGTTCAAAGTACTACATTAAGAAAAAAAATTAATTTTTTTTATTAGTCCCACATTGTACTCCCAGAAATCTGCTCACCCCAGGGTCCTTTTTAAACATTTTGCTTAGAGCTCTAGAAATTTGTAGATTGCTTAGAGGCAGAGAATTTATGAATAGCCTAGGAGCCAAAAAGCCTTAGTTCTTCCACTGTGGAAAGCTTCTGGTGTCTGCCATAGCTCCTGAAGCCACCATGTGGCAGTCACTACTGCACTGATGGCTACCTTGGGCAGCTTCACACCAATAGGTGGAGCTGCACATCCAGAAGTGGTCCTCTGACCACTGTCCAAGGCGGAACCAGAAGTGAGGTCCTGTGACACCTAGATGAGGGCCCCTGTTCTTAACAAACCAGCGTCATGCACGGTCACAAGACTGTACACGCTGCAGACTTTCCAAGAACATACAATGGGCGTGACCTGAATGGGCACGGCAAAGTCCGTGTAACACAGCAAATGTAATGGCAATCTCGTTGCCCACTTGGTCAGCAGTTGATACTGGGTAGGGCTACAGCAAAGCAAAGGGAAACACTTCTGGGATCTTACCCCTAGGCAACCAGTGAGTAAAGGCCTGAAACCAATATGGAATACACCTAACCCTCGTTACACGGCACCTCTGTATACGGCATTTCGCTATAACGACCTTGTGCCATTATGGCTAAATTTCGATTTTCGGCCTAATATTTTCGATATACGGCCAAAAATCAGGAAATTTCATAACAAATCAGGGGGAATTGCCCCTGATTCGTTATACAGCATTTTGCTTTACAGCCAACTTTTCGGGAACATATCTAGGCCGTATATCGAGGGTTAAGTGTATAGTTTATAGTTGCCTTTCCTTACAAGTGAGATGCGTCAAGCACCACATTGATATCCTTGTGCCTTGTGGTGACCAACCACACCTCATAACTTCCTGCCTTTTTACAAATTCTAATTTCTTTTTCTTTTGGGATGGGCATAGCTGAATCTTGCATTGGTAAATCCCATTCTCACTCTCTGTCACTACTGCAGCCGGTATCAACGAAACCGTTACACGAAGTGATGCCATTTGGATGTCATTTTAACTTCCGCTTACCATATAAAATTTTTATCACCAAACTACTCAAAACATGATTTAACCAGTGACAATGCAGAATTCATTCAAGCAAATAGTACCTCCTCTTTTCTTTCCTACTTAGATCATGAAACATTACAATTTCAAGAGAGAAAAAAGTGCTTCCACTATTGGAAATCTTCAAGTTCCAGATATAATAAAAGAGTTCCATTATATACTGGGTAACTACATTCGAAAATCCTTTTTTTTTTCAGATTATTCTTTTCATTTTCTGAACCTAACCCAGTATGACAAAGAAAAAAAACATCACTTTATTATACAATATTTTTTTTTTAATATTAAAATTTCTATTGTAAACTTCACATGGAACATCAGTTGATAAGTGAAGGAAGGTTGAATCTGCAAAAAGCCGATTACGCTCCCATGCTTGATCAAAGGACTGTGCATGTGTCACTACACAAACAATGCCGATGGCTGCAAAATGATAACAGATTCTTAGGTCACACGATCAATAAGCTGCACACAACTCTTGCCGAAGCAAAATAATAAATTCTGCAGGCCTAATTCTTTACTGAGCTGTAAATGCAAAGAATTTTTCCAACTACAAGCCATACTTCTGTGCTTGCCCATAAATTTGCCGATCGGAGCAGGGATGGGTCCAACAAGGCCGCTTTGGAAACCAAAATGGTCCCTAGAATGGTCGTTTAGTCAATTGCAATGCGTTAATGTCGGATCGACGTTAACGCGCGCAATTGCAACGCGCGCATTTAGAAAGTTTAATTAAGTAATTTATTTATTTGTTTAATTTTTGAATTTTAATAGTGGACGCGCATTCGAGTCCGCACCAAATTGAAACATAATTTAATAATGCGCGCAATTGAATTGCGCGCATTTGGTCCCACACGGCATAAATGTATTTTTTTATGCAAAAATGAACCAAAAAATCAGAAATGGGGCACAACAACCCAGAGTGCAAAAGACTGAAATGTTGTTGTTGTTGTTGTTGTTGTTGCTTGTCTAATTAACATAGTCACCTACCAGCCAGTAAATATTCAGTTAAACTCTGCTCTAGCAACATAACACCCTCCAAATGACATGGGATATTTACTCCATGGCAACCAGGGAACTGAAGATAATCTCTGATCTTATCGGCATGATGTATAATCAAGTTTTGTCGCGTCTCTACTCGGTATAATCAATATGGCAGAATAGAGGTCTTATTTGCAACTCCGTGGTTTAGACACTTTACTGAATCCTTTAAGGTATAATTATCGAAATCAGTTACCTTGCGCTTTACCCAAATAATAGTGCGGATCAAACAATATATTTATGACGTCTTTTATTAACACTTTGTACACTACAGTGTTAATACTTAAAGTAGGGTTGTGTGGATTTTTTTCTTACATGAGTGAGATGTGATAGGCAAAACATACAGCAACAGACGCAGTATATAGCAGCACTGCTCAAACTATTTGATACAGAAAACCCGTATGTTTTTTCCCAATGTGCTATGGACTGGGAACCTAACATTGCTCTATTAAGCGTATATAATCTTTGCCACTGGTCCGTGAAACACACTTTGAGAAGCACTGGTATATCGCACACAGCTTATGCCGCATCAGTTTTGTGGTATACAGCAAAACAGCAAAAACCAACAAAAACACCAAAAACCAACAAAAACACCAAAAACCAACAAAAACACCAAACATCACAAACCGCAAAGCCACAAAAACCACAAAAATACCCAGTACGGTGTACCACAACCATATTCACCAGGGATCGGTAAACTACGCTCCGCGAGCCAAATTCGGCCGACCACCTCATTTTGAAGGCCCACAAGCTAAAAACTAGACTTTGGATCAATATCGATATCAGCAATCAGCCTATGTACTGTAGGAATCCTCCATTTTTTTCACGGACAATATGTGTTGACCACAATTCATTTTATATTTTCGTGATGTTTTATAGGTTAAAAATGTGGTGACCCCGATGGCACTTTTACCACTGGAATATTATTATTTGAGTGGTGACGCCATCTTCTCCCCTATGTTTTCATCCCTTTTTCATTATTTTCACCCTTTAGATGAGACTACCAATTGTAAGGCCCTGCCCCAACGATAAAGTAGTATACTCAACTCGTTTCATCGCATTATTTGGTATAGTACTTTGTTAGATCTCCTTTGCTCCAATGACACTTTAAACTCTTGAATCTAAAAGTTGTCCCAAGGAAACCAAACATTACTTTTTTTTCCAAATCAGTTGTCAGGAAAAAATAAAAATAAAAATAAAAAACAGGAAATAAGGCTTCCCTACAATCCCTACACTATAAAAAAAAATGTGAAAGAAATGGCACAATAAAAAAGGAAAGTCATTTTTAAACATATGTATGGCTAAGAATTGCATGATTTCAAGTTTATGGTGTCAAGTAAAAGTTTAAGAGCTGCTCTTACCTTGTAAAGCCATAGCCACAGCTGCCTTGAAACACTTAAAACAATTGAATGGCCACTTGGAGCCAAAACAGCCAGAGCAAGTGAATTTAAATTGAGACATTGACCTTTCTGAGTTCCTTTTTATCAACCCATACAATAATGGAATAAGCTTACTATCAACTCAATTTCACTAACAAAATCAAAATTCAATTTCTCATCAAATTCATTTTGCTGCCAAAACAGTTTACTCTCCAAAAACTTCTTAAAGAGACACCAAGCACCAAGATAAAACCTGGAGTACGACTCCCCCAGCCATTTTGAATTTATTGTAAAAACCACTTTTGATGATGGTTTTTGGTTGTTTTTGCTGTCCATTCTGTTTATCATTCTCCCCAAGGTCACAAAAGATGAGGATGTATTACCAGCTGCAATGGCAGCTCCATTGCCAGGTCAATCATCTGTCCAGCAGTTAAGCTGCTCCAGAAGGTGGAATCGAGTGCAGATGAACTACCAAATGGATCTCATGATACGACTTGGAACTGACTACAAACGAACTGTTAAAGCGACAGATCAATATGGAAATGTGCATTCCAGTGTGTGATAAAATTAATGAGCTCAAGGTCAAGTTATCTTGTTTAAACAATTAATCTGTACAAACATGGAGGAAAATAACTGTCCTTCAGATCAGTGATTTTAAGTTTGCCCACTAGAGGCAGGAAAATCTGCAATAGTCCAATTTCGTGTTTCCATCAGATCAACCAATTGACAGTTATGTTTGTAGACATAGTGCTTGTCGACCTATTGACAGCATTGGCAGGGGCGTAGCCACAGGGCTGTGCGATAGATTTTCTCAGTATGATGCAAGTCTTCGTAATGCCGCCCCTTAAATGTTTCTTTAAAATAACCTTCGATTGTGATTTTAAAAAGAAACTGCGCAAAATGTACGAATACTATTTTTATTTTGAAAATATAAATTACTTTAAAATAATGATATCAAGTATCAACTACAACAATCTACTACAGTTTTACCCTTCTAATTTTAACTTTAGCATGATCGTTAATTAGGGATGCATATTTTGATTTCGCTGCTTATGCCGCCCCCTTACGATGCCGCCTGATGCGGCTGCCTCTCTGTATCATAGCGCGGCACGACCCTGCGAGCCGGGTTCTAAGGTTAAGGGGAGCAAGCACATATAAAGGCGCCATGATACACACTAAATGATACGATTAGAGTTTGGAGTAACTCCAATTTTTGAAAACCTCGGTTTTTCTATTTTCAAAAATAAAAACGTCGGTTAACCACGGATTCTCGGTTTTCCATTTATCCTAATTTTTTTTAATTTTTTTTTTCTCAATCAATTACTAAGCTTATTAGTAACACCACCAGCCAAAAAAGCCACATTTTAAGCCCAAAAATCGATGTTTTTAGCCCAAAATTCCATGCTTTTTGGCCCAAACTGCAAGTCCACCTATCTGTTGTGTTTAAGTGGGGAAAATACGAACTAAATGACAGAACGAGGTCACATTCCCCCTGCAAGAACAATAGGCGTACAATCACCTACTTTGTCCACCATGACCTATACTGAACACACTCCGGTAATTAATTTCGCAAAGTTCAACAAGGTATCAGTTCAGATTGACCTAATAGCTGCATGTCACATGCTTCCATTAAAAAAAATCTCTTTTAATGCTTATTCAGAAAATCAAAAATTGCGCTTTTCAGATGCAGTTTTACAATTTCGACTTTTCAATGAAAAACCTCAATTTTCGGTTTCGGTTAAACCTCAATCCCAATCTAGATACGATGGATTAACCATCGGTCGCCACTGATTGACAGTTGATTGTTGACTTATTGACAGTTATGTTTGTCGACCTATTCACAGTCATGTTGCAACACTGGCCTCTCACACCATAAGCAAAACCAAACAGGAAACATTAAAGGAAATTGATTTCAGTACAGGTGAAACTCATTATAACGAATCGCAAGGGACCCGAGAAATCGGTTCGTTATAACGACAGTTCGTTATATCCAAATTTTTTAACATGGTGTTCTATGGCCAACCAACCAAGTAAGTCCATTTACAAAAATTCGTTATAACAAAAATTTGTTATAAAGCGGTTCGTTATAATGAGTTTTGACTGTATTTACTTTTTCCCCATGTTATTCCTATGCTCAGAGAATTAACTATACATAACAAACGTTCCGTTAAAGCAGCAAACCTCAAACTGACCTCAAGCCTGCTATAAATATTTAATTAAATAAACAAACACACAAAATAGACATGAAAAAAAAAACCACCAAAAACTATAAGAATTGCAGCCAATAAAAACTATCTATTACCAACTATGTGTTTACCACTGACCTGAACATAAATCTGGATCAAAAAGAGTCAGGATTTTTTTTTGTAAAATGTCTTCTAAATTCAGACCACCATGCCAACCTATTGACCAGTGGTCACAGCACACAAGAGGTCGTCTCAGGATCAAGAACACTGTCCGCTAGCTCATTTTGACGCTGATCGATAGATGCCAATAAATCACCGGTCAAATCTAATTCCCACGCTCTCCATTATAAATTCTCAGAGCAAAATCCTTTGTTTTTGCTTTATCTCATGGAAATCAAATAAGTGCATTCAAACTTTTGTTGTCTACAAAAAGAAAACAAAAATTTGTCTAAATGGAGGGTTCACTTTACTTCCAAGATCTCAGTCGTTTTAAAATCTCGGTTTTTCAAGACGAGATTAGAAGGTTCCAAGACGAGATCTCGTACGAGACCGAGAAAAAACACGAGATTTTTTGATTTAATGATTGATTGTGCAAAAAAAAAAAAAAAAAAAAAAACAGATTTTGTTTCAATTTGTAGCTGTATTCTTATACTTTCATACTTCGAATTTATCAATTACCAATTATCTCACAAATCTGAGAGAGAAATAAACGCACGAGAAACCCGTTAAATTTTTTAGAGAAAAAAAATCAATTTAAATTTTAAATTCAACAACTTTCATCAATTTTTTTATAATCTCGTTAAATCTCGTTTTTGATTCTGTCTCGTAATTCATTTTAAACAAAAATTAATCAACAGTATTAGTTTGCAGGGAAGGGGAGGAGGGGGGGGGGGGCAGTTCGTTGATGCCAAATTCAAACACTAAATTCCATTTTTTGCACACGAAAACACAAGTCTAAAATTGATTATTGCACACAAGTAAACAGTGCCAATATTAATGCTTAATAACCATCAAACCCGGGTAACCTTTGCGAACTGTGGCACCGTTTACGTTGGCTAACCATGTGAACCACATATCAGATGGCTTGGAGCAAAGAGGCAAATATACCGCTCAACCCCACGTGCTAGACAACTGGGGCACAGACAAAGGTAAGGGACTAGCCTACAAGAAGATCGGCTATTGGCGACTTTTATAGGAAACTGTGGGTCGATTAGCCAGGCACAGGACCAGGGCTGCCTAAGGTTATTGAAGCCCAATGGGGCCCCATTTGTTGTTAGATTAAGAATCTTTAAATTGAGGTTTAAAATTCATTTTTAATAAGATCAAAATCAGAGTTGAAATATATTTATTTATGAAACGGTGTTGAATGACAAACAATACTATAAATATACAATAATAATTCAATTTTTGTGGGTCCTTGACACTTGGGGGCCCAGGGCTTAAGCTCTGTTAGTCCCTATGTAGATCCGCCCTTGCGCCAGACCTTCAATTTTTACAGTTGTAAGCACAACGTTAATAAAAGACGTCTTAACATTACTCAATCTATATCTGACTAAATTCATTGGTGACCAATCACAAAAGGTAAGTGATTGATTCAAAGTGATATACACTCAACCCTTGCTTTACGGCCTAGATAGGTTCCGGAAAAGTTGGCTGTAAAGCAAAATGCTGTATAACGAATCAGGGGCAATTCCCCCTGATTGGTTATGGAATTTTCCGATTTTTGGCCGTAAATCCAAATTTAGCCATAATGGCACAAGGCTGTTATGGCGAAACGCCGTATAAAGAGCGACCGTATAGCGAGAGTTGAGTGTATTCTAAACCACGAAGTTGCATTTAAACGGGACGCGGCACACTTAAAGCGGGGTAATACGGTATTAACATGTGGTGATATTCCGAACACTATCTCCAACATTCACTTAAGTAATTCATCCAGTAAATCCAACACCAATAGTTGTGTGACAAGAATAAAGTTGTGCTTTGCTTCCTCCTGTTGGCAGTCCAATATTTGTCTTCGTGCTGACTCTTCCGATGTGTAACTGATCCACTGCCGATATCTTACACCAGTATTTACATGCCACCTCTCTGAATCGATTCTGTCTGCAAGCACCAAGCACTATCATACAGCTCTCTTCAACTCAGCTGACAAATCTGGTATCTGTTGAGACAATATTTTAATCTGATTTATTTTAAAAACCGTTAAAGAAAATTGCCAATTTTGTCCCCTATTGTGTAGATTGCTTTAGATTGAAAGCACAAAGCTGGCAAGAAAAAACGTCGTGGTTTGTTACTTTTTAAGCCTTAGAATACAAAATTAATTTTCTGCCTTCGTTTCACAATTTTTTCATTAGGTGCATTCAACCCCAAAAGGACAAGTGACTTAGCATCTTTAGAAGCTGTCTGGTGAATTTTTCTTCACGACATATGAAAAGTCAGGATTTTTCCTAAGTTACTTTAACATGATTAAGCAATTGCTTTCCTTTTCAGCTTCGTAGAAATCACTTGTGTGTGTGCATGATGCACTAGAGATGTGCATATCACAATCCAACAAAATCTCTCTGCCAATAGAATCCATTAATTCTCAATTTCTCATTGCCATAAAATCCCAGAAAACCTAGAAATCCTGGAGATTCATTAAATACATGAAATCTTAAAATTGCCTCGGAAAGTGTAGAAAAATCATCTTTAAAGAAATCCACCTAAAATCCTGAAATGTTCAAATCCATAGCAAATCACAGAAATCTTCAAATCCAAAGCAAATCACAGAAATCTTCAAATCCATAGCAAATCCCTGAAATCTTCAAATCCAAAGCAAATCCCTGAAATCTTAGAATCTTACAAATACCTAAAATCCATGAAATCTTACAAATATCTAAAATGCATGAAATCTTTCAAATATCTAAAATCCATGAACTCTTTCAAATATCTAAAATCCATGAACTCTTTCAAATATCTAAAATCCATGAAATCTTTCAAATATCGAAAATCCATGAAATCTTTCAAATATCTAAAATTCATGAAATCTTTAAAATCCTAGAAATTCATGAAATCTCTGAAATCCTAGAAATTCATGAAATCTCTGAAATCCTAGAAATTCATGAAATCTCTGAAATCCTAGAAATTCATAAAATCTCTGAAACCCTAGAAATTCATGAAATCTCTGAAATCCTAGAAATTCATGAAATCTCTGAAATCCTAAAAATTCATAAAATCTCTGAAATCCTAGAAATCCAGGAAATCTATATAATCAAGTAAAATCTTTGAAAAAATCAGCTTGAAATCCTGAGATATCCTGATGGCTTTAGTTTAGCCAGCACACTCTTTTTCCTGACGAGTAAAAAAGCCAGCAGTAATTTGCCCACTGATCAATTAAGGCTCATTTACAATGCTGCAAACTTTCGCGTGCAAATTGTTCGCATGCGAAAATTCGCATGCAAACATTTCTTCCACCGTTCAAAATGATGCAAAGTTTACCATTGTTAGACCACTGCATGGAAGCTGCCATTTTGGAGTAAAGAAAAAGCTAGTTGTTGTCAGGTGGTGATGTCATTCTTTGCTGGCTTCTCATTGGCAAACGCGCGCAGCAGACGCAACAAAGTAGACTTCAAGTCTACTTTGAAATTTCGCATGCAAACTGTTGCGAAGCGAAATTTTGCCTGCGAATTGTTGCGTTCGCTTCATTGTAAACGTGAAAACGCAGCATTGTAAATGAGCCTTTAGAATTAGTGGATTTTTCTAAGATGATAGTGTTCATAACAATTTTAATATTTATATACATTTTTCCCCCCAAGGTCGAATATGCAGTTAAGTGGCTTTGTTTTTTGAACATGTCGGTTTGGTTGAAAAAAATAGTGATTTGGTTTGTGATTCTGTTGGAGTCCCGGGTAGCTTAATTGGTATAGTAGAGCATCTGTTCGGTAAACAGGTGATCTGGGTTCCACTTGTGGTGACCTCGGATTTAATCAACTATAAATTTGAGTAGGCACCTTTTTCTCTATTCAGCCCTCAAGATATTACAAGTGGCACATGCCAGCTACATCCAGGGGCCACACACCCTGGCTGCAACAAAAGTCCTACTTGCCTTGTGCGATTCACAAGACTAGCGCTTTCTTGATAACTTTGTTGTCAAAATATTCATAGACTTGTTTGATCATCCTCACTTTAGGCATCGACCTAAAGTGAGATTTCCTCACAGACATTTTTGTGCCTTTTTCAGGATCACCGTGGAGCCGCGACGAGCGTGGGTTTGTGTTGGCGTTTCCACCAATATTTCTATTGTGTATTTTCCATCTCCTTTATTCCTTTTTATATTTCCTGGTCATAATGAATTATTCAGTCAATATAAATATATACGTGTCATTTTAATACACTCAACCCTCATTATACAGCCGCTCTTTATACACCATTTTGCTATAACGGCCTTAGGAAAGTAAAGCATTTTTCGATTCACGGCCCACAATGTTTCGTAGATACGGCCAAAAATCGGGGCAATTCCCCCTGATTCGTTATACAGCATTTTGCTTTACAGCCAACTTTTCAGGAACCTATCTAGGCCGTAAAGCAAAGGTTGAGTGTATAGAAAATCAATTTGTGTAATTATTTGAAAACCCCTAGATAATTAAGCCAGTTTAGAATATAAGACCTATATACGGCATTTCGCCGGTGTACAAACCTGGATCACCACACACTCCCGGCTCAGGACTTCTCAGAGTCCAAACTTTCCATAAATTCCTCAAATTCCTCAATTATCCAAAATCTTTAAAATTTCCAAAATTCCTCAAATTCTTTTAATTCCTCAAATTCCATAATTTCCTACATTTTTCAAAATTTTTAAAATTTCTAAAATTCTCAAATTCCTGCTGATTAGAAAAGATTATTCACTCAAAAAATTCTAGTTTAGTTAGTTTCTGAATGTCTAAAACAGATTAAATACTAAGCTTATATCTAAACCTATTGGTTAAGCGCCCATTACAACTTGACCATTAATCCTCATCAGATGCTACTGACAATCACACAACTGAGCTGTGAGCAAATAATCCAGCAAATCTCAGTAGGTTCTCAGATTTTTAAATCCAGCCAATAAACCTGAACTCCTCAAATTTTGAAGCAATCCCATTGTGAATTGTACCAAAGCACTGCAAATCGTGGATAATCTTTGCAAATTATGGAAAACATTTTCCATGGATGATTGAAAAGCACATCAAGCAATTACTATTCAACTGCATTAGCAGAATTTGGATACACTGTAACTTATTTATCCGTTTGGGAAATTTTTGACATGGTCAGTAATTCATGGAACACCCTGTACAATGTTCGTTGTTTGCAACAAAAATAAAATTCCATTGCAAGTTGGACTGTAAAAATGGATAATTTTAATTTTGTCTAAGGAGCTCAATTTCAAAATAAGAAAATTCTCCTCGCCAAAAAAGTTAGATAAATGTCAATATTACTGATAAGATGTGGTTAATTGGCTGAAATAATTGGATTAATCTTCTACTTTAATTTTTTTTAACTTTGGTTTTTGACCTCATCAGTCATAATCATTGAAGTTCAACTTTCTCAGCAGGGAACTATTTTGTTTGAAGTAATAGAATACTTATTATTTATTCAAGAATCAAGAAAGGGTGATTACCGGGATGATCACCCATCCGCATTAGAAGTCCTAACTTAAAACATTTGTTGAGCAGCACTTAGTCTGGTTAGTACTCGGGTGAGTAACCCACTGCAATACCAGTTATTTCTGATCCTAATCTTATTCAGGGTACTGTTTCTGTGACAATGTGAGTGGGATTCGGACATCTGACCGGTGCTGGGACACCAGAAGGATGCTGAACACACTCACTTGTTGAGAAAAACCAACTAGAACACAGTTTTGTATGGTTTTTGGCCTTTATTTGGTGTCTAGGAGAAGTGTCCCAGAAGTTTCCCTGTGTTTGGGCCACTTTGCAGTGACCCAGTCCATGATCGAACACCGACCACGTGGACAGAAGGCCCCGAGGGCAGTGAAGATCATCACGTAAGCTTTGTCATGCAGCACACAGCGTTTGTGACTAATTCAAGTCACTTTCGTTTTCTCTATCATCTTCTGTCTCTTGGTTGTGGCGTTTCGGACGTGCGTGGTCATGCGACCATGCATGTTGACCATTATGAAGGAACTGCTTGACCGGAAGTCGCTGTCATGTTGGTCACGTCTACATCCACTTCCGCCCTGCGAGAGGGACCAAAGTCCTCCTCGAGTGTCCGTCAGGGAGGCGACTATGATGCGTTCTGACTAGCGACTGGTCACATCTCCCCTCTTAAAACAGGGTTCGAATGCAAAACTGCATCAGAGTAAGGGATGCACAAACTGTGGCCCACGGGTCCACTTCCGGCCCTCCATTAATTTGCTGGTGGCCCTTTCCATCATGTTAATATTTAAAATTTTTAACATTTAAAAAAATTGCACAACAAAGTAGCTGTAGTGCAAGGCATTGCTTACTAAAACATTTGTTAAATGTCCTGAATCGAATTAAATTGTTTATTTTTATTATCTTTCTTTGAAACAATATATGATAAATATAAATGGAATATAATACTGTATGATAGACAACTTTCATGTTTTCTTTTGGTAGCTCGTCCATAAGTCACAGTGAATCCATGTGGCCCTTGGTCTTAACAAGCCTGTGCATCCCTGCCCTACACACCCGGACAATCGCCATCGCTAAGAGATAGAATTTGAGAATTCAAGGAACTGAAATGCCTAAGGAGGAAACTCTGCCAAATTCAGATTTAGTGATAATTAAGAACGGTAATGCAATTCAGAATCCACAATTCTGAAGACTTGGATCTACTAAGATCCAAAAATTCCTCTGAATAAATTCACTGTTAACTTTAATAACCAAACCCCAAATTAATTCCAAACAACATCTCACACCAATGCCACAATAGGCACGAGAATGAGCTCAGCACAGATTCTTAGCAGCTTCGGTTGACATAAAAAAAACAAATAAAAAGGAAAGAAATATCCCTTACTTTTGTTTATGAGTTTATTGTTGTTTATTTACTATATTTTAGCTTTATTAGGCCTACTATTAAAATTAACACTGCTAAATAACAACTGGAACTAAGAAATTAACTGTGCAGAATGGGATGTGGAGCATGAATTTGGCATTAAGATACCGGCGGCAAACTGTAGTACTCCGCTGTATAATTCCTGAAAACAAGCACTTGTCTAATGCTATAACAACTCCCTGCTGCATAAACTAAAGTAACGTCCAAATTAATGCAAATCCACCACAACTACAATTAGGCACTGACAGCAAAAGGTAAGAATAATTGGAAAGTGCCGCTGTAGACTTCACTTAACAGTAGGGGTCATGTGACTGCTGTGGTCTTATTAGTGGCTACCGACATTCAACTTAGTGACTGTGCTGCAATGTAGAGCTACTTCGGGTGTCACTGGTTCTTTGTTTATTAGAAGCTAAATTAGTTTAATTGAATGTAATGTTTCTTGTAATAAAAAAAGTTTAATACACATGTTCATATTTTTTTTTTTTTACAAAATTACTGATTAAAAAATAAATTGGCTAATAATAATTAAAAACATTAGAAACTGTAAATTCTGCACTTTCCCTTCAGTTTATTAAAATTTCGCCAACACGCTACAAATTTTAAACCAAATAAAAACAATACACCTAAATCCGTGTTTATGTCCTCTTTGGACTGGTCAACTTATCCCAGGGTTAGCGGCATAGTTAGGCCTAGGTGCATTAGGCGCACACCTAGAGCACAATTTAGGGAAATAAGACACCTCGGGGGAATAGACAGATGTGACACCTCAGTGAAATCTATTGTTCTCCAGAATGATCAGCCAAAAATAGCGCAGTGTGGGCGAGTTGCAAACTACTTTTTTTCGAATTGACGACATCATCATCACCGAAGGTCTAAATCAACATGCAGGTGGGATTTGACCGTGGTATTTTGAATTCAATTGCTGTTTTCTGTTTATTCTATGTAATTTGCATTTACAGAGGTTAAAATGACGACGGTTCACTTTATCGAATACACTTTATCGAATCCACTTTCCCTCACCAGGCAGAAATGTAAAGGGGGAGCTCTAAGAAAAGGGGGAGTTCTAGGAAAGGAATGTAGAGAATTAGTGAAGTTTTCTTCTCTGTTAAAAATAAACTTTAAATCAGTTCTTGTTCAAACCATAACCGCGTGCGTCTTGTGTCCGTTATTTTCCAACAGTTTCATGCCAGTTTTCTGAGGGTAGTTATACTGAACTTTTCCAACAAACAGCCCAGCGTAAGAAGAAACGAGATTCTTCACCCATTGGAGGTTTCACGAACCCCTGTGAATCGTAAGTAATAAATAGTGATGTTCCACCTGCAACATCGCTTGTTTTGCTTACCCTTAATTCAGAATATGTTGTTGTTGTATTTAAACTGTGTGTGAGTGTTGTGATTTAACCAGTGTGGTTGAAATGGTTAAACCTGTGTGGTTGGAGTAAATCCAGTGTGGTTGGAGTGAACCTGTGTGGTCGAAGTATGGTCTGTAGTGACCTCAAAGTGTCACTTGATGAAAATTGGACAATAAAAAACTCACGACAAAATTCTACATTTTTGTTTGTTTTGAAAATAAAACAAATTCTGCGGTTTTGCAAACTGCCGTGAAAAACCGTTGGCTCGAGCTGAGCCCTGGATGAAATCCAGACAATTTGCCATGGCCCAGACGCAGCAAATTATGGTGTTACTAAGAGGGCACACTGTTGCTAAGCCCACCAAAGCGTGCCACGCATGTGCCGAAGCAGAAATTAGAGGATCTTCTCTAATTTTGTTTCAATCTTGTTCCTACCTTCCCTGAGTTCACGTCTATGTGAACACTTATGCTCTTGCGCTTTGTCCTAATCTGTGATTTTTGGAAAACTATGATTCATCATTGTGCTGTTTCCCAAAAAGCAAAATTCGGATTTTTACTTATCTGGAAAACTTGGTACACGTAAACTTGGTAAATGAGAATTAGTAGATTCTTTACGTGAAGAGAGTTTAGCTGTATTTTGTTTATAGGAAAATTCTATTAATCAATAGAAACTACATAGTGTTGCAGCTTGAATTCATGCACAGTACACCTTTAACTGTTTCCAAAACATTTACCTTTGAGATTCCACTTTTTGTCAGAAATCTCGAATAAATTTTCTTGTTTGTAATTATTAAGATATTTTTAAATTAAAATTTTGAAATTTAATGTTTCTAACTCAATTAATTCTAATTATAACTGTCTTCAATCAGCATTAAGCTTACAAGATTCCAGATGACAAGCTGAGATACAATGAAGTGTAATTATGAACACGTCTATTCTAATTTACAGTTGTTAGACATGTTGCTGATGCGTAACAGAAAAAGTAACTCAATTCATTAATTGTACTTCTGATTAAAAAGTAAAGGCTAAAAACCCTTTTTTTCTTCAAAACTTAATTCAAATGTCACAAAATTATTTTAGCTTTAGACTCAAAACAAATTTGCATTTTCTATAACGCTGACGTCATAGAAGAAGCTTGTCACAAAGGAAGGAAGAACATGGATCACGCTACGGATATTTGATACGCAGGGGCAGATCCACATAGGGACTAGTAGGGCTTAAGCCCTGGGCACCAAAGTGTCAAAGGCCCACAAAAATTGAATTATTACCATTTTGATGTTATTAAAAATGAATTTTAAACCCTAATTTAAAGATTCTTAATCTAACAACGGAGGGGTTCGCAAGCCACAGCGCTGCAACTTGCCATCGATGTAATTAGTTTCCCACCAGCACAGCAAATCATTCGCGTCGTCACTACTTGGGTGAGGGCATTCTTGCTGGCCATGTTATGTCACACCTCAGTTCCGGCTGCTTCTAAAGTGGCCTGAATTATCGCTCCGACGTACCACCATAGAGACAATTTTTGTTCGATCTTTGTTTAATCTGTTTTCGATTTTGGACCCTTTTGCAAGTAATGACGCTTTTTACATCTTGTCTGCTGGCCAAAAGAAAGGAAACAAAACAAAGTAACAAGAGGTGCTTTCAGTTTTCAATTTAAAAGCACCTACCATGTACTCCAAGCTCGAGTTACTTCCTAGGTTTTTATTCCATCAAGTGACTACAAAATATCTTTGCTGGTGACAAGTGCCACTTGAAACAATTCAAATGTGCACCAACAGACGTGGGAAAGCCGCGCACACTGCAGTCGAATAAGGGCGGTATTGATGTGGAAAAATGTAGTACACGCTAGGACGTTCAGTCGATGCAGGGGTGGGATCCAGGAGCTTGTGTTGTGTTTCCCACAGCTTTACTCGCTATTGATTTGGCACCAAAAACACACGCAACGATGTTCAACTGAAAAATTGATAATGGAGAGTGTTGTAGAGCCGTGTCCCCAGACGAAACCGATTGTCATTCATCAGATTGCAACTTTGCACCGAATGTCAACCCCCGGCTCAGCTCTAATCGTGTAACCAATCAACTTAAACGCCAGATAAAAGCTGCCATCATCTTTACGAGCTTCCACTAATTAGCATTAATTTTATTGCACCATTTTAAGGTGTTTGATGGTGGATTTCAAGTGCAGGAAAGAAGAGGTAGAGGCCGCATGAAATTGTCGTAAAATACCTAAACATTGTTATCAGTTCTATTTATTAGTGCAAGTTTAATTAGGTAGAAGTAAAGCGAAAACTTGAGCCCCTCAGCCCGCAGTTGTAAATAGCTAAAACAGTTTTAAAGTGAAAGTCGCTAACGTTTTACTCAATATCCATAGCAACACCAACACGCAGCAGTTACTACAGTGTTTTGAAAGTACAAAAACACTAGTAATTGCTTAGTTATTCACAAACCAAAAGGAGAAATTTATTTATTTTATTATTTCTAACGTCCAGAAACACTTGTTAATATATTGGTCCAATTTTATACAAATTTGTCAAACCAATCTTAAATCGTACAGAAAAATCAAATTAATGGCTCATTTTGCTGTTACAAAAATATAGCATCACGTGCAAAGATATTCGCACCCAACTGGAAGAAATACGGTAGTTCTATGTCAAAAATTCCTGAAACACCCAACCCAAGTGAGAAAATTCTATTCGGTTGTGTAGATCAAAATTAACACTAGGTGTGGGCAAGGATATGGGATTTTCTACTTGTATCACTTTTGAAACATGGGGACCTGAAGATACGTGGTATTATGAAGGTTGTAAACAAGGATTTTCTTTAATGAAACGTAAAATGTAATGAAATGAGAAAATCATTATGACTAGATTATCATGCAGGCAGTCAATTTTTTTAAAAAATTATTTTCTTTTTTTTTTTTTAAAAGAAAATGGGGTTTGGAGATGAAGCCAAATGGATGGCCGGACAACTAATTAAGCAAAAATGTTGTCAAAAGATAGTGCACGATTAATGTGTTGACCAAAACTAAGGAGTCAATGGGGACTTTGCGAAATACGGTTTCTTAAACATCGTCTTATGTATATGACTAATGATTTGTCGAATGTCAGTTCCGCGGTCTAACACGCTGCACTCTGATTGGGCAAAACAGGTCACATCATAGGTGGATTAATGCCCTCTGCAACCACAAATACTGGCAACATGGTCAGACTAGTTAGAAAAGAAAAAAATTAATTACTGACAAAATAATGAAGGGTGAGGGCACCTGAACTAATAGTCACCTATTGCCATCTTGGAATCAATTTAATTCCAGAATAAATTCCGAGATCCATTTCTCACAAATTTTTTAGATTTGAGTTTTGGGTTATGTCTTTTGAAATCACAAACTCAGAACGTAATACCAAACACAATTTTCTTTTTACGTGAACTTTTTAACTTCTCTCGTGACTTTGTGTTTGTGTTTTTAGTTGGGGAAAAAACGCTAAGTCTCTATTGTGGAATGCATTTGATGATACATTTTACAAAATGTATTATCATTTGCAGGCAGAATGACTACAAAATAATTCCTCAAGTACATTGTTAAACTTAATACATTTTTAAATACATTATAATACAGTGGAACCTCGCATAACGAGCATAATTCGTTCCGGAGTCGTACTCGTAACGCGAAACACTCGTTAAGCAAAACAATGGCACGATATATGCATATATGCAATGGCACGAAAAGTTGCATCACACAATTCAGGAATTCCCCTATCCACGTCACACGCTATGCGAAACGTCGCTCGCTAAGCGAGTCATTTTTTTTACAATTTATATTGCTTGTTATGCGAATTACTTGTTTTGCGAGGTGCTCGTTATGCGAGGTTCCACTGTATATTGTAATATAATTGCAACATATTTTTTAACCATATGGGTAGCTTTGCTAAAATAGCTATAGCTTCGCTAAACCATCTGTAGCGAAATTGCATCAGCGAGTCCAACACTTGTTCGTGGACATTCTTGGCAAGTATTATACATGATCCTCTCGATTTACTCTTCGGTTACAGATTTCAAGTATAGGAGATTGGTACCAATATATCTTTAGTGCTTAGGTTCTGGAAGGCCATAATCCAGCCTTGCAAATTCATTGTGGGGGGACACACTTTTCTACTTCTTTCTTAACTACTTCTAAGCTTACAACAGTTTAATAAGAGAAAAAAGTTTTATCTCAATTTGACGCCCATTAAAAAGTAAGGACTAAACCAAAAAAAGAATCGAATTGAATTTCATATCTGTTACAGTCACATTAAGAAAAGTGTAACATTTCCAATTTGGAGCAACTTTCTACTTTCTTTCTGATACTTTCGACTTTCTTTTTCGTCGGGTTTTGTTTTACCCATTCTACAGTGCACTTACAGATAACAACCCAAGATAGAGATAGTGATAAATAAAAAAACCTATTTCTATCCATATATATATATATATATATATATATATTCTTTGACGATGACACAAAATGACCCATTTTTAAGAAATTGGTAAAAAATAATGAGTAAATTCAAGCAGCATCACTAATGAGACAAATTTACACAAGAGAAATTACACTGCATTAAGAGAATAATTTTATTGCAAATTCCATTAGCACTCCAATACAAAGCAACTTAATGTGGATAGTAAAATAAATGAAATGACATGCAAGAATCCTCTAGAAAAGATCAAGTGGCACCTGTAAAGTTGAATTTGTTTTTACTCTTCCTCTTATCAGGGCTCAGCAGTAAGTCTAGTTTTGAAACAACCTCAATTTAGTTCTCAAAAGCCTTGTCATTGTTGCTCCAAACATTTCCAACCAGGTCTCCTTTCAAGTTTTCTCCAATCAGATTTGCTTGACTTTGAGTATGGGAAATGTTTTATGAATTCTTCAATTGATTAATAAGACTTGTGCAAATCTAAATGCAATTTTGATTTTGGAACAGCTACAAACGCCCATGGATATGCAAATATTCCCTCTCTGACAGTAAATTAAAATGGAATAAAATTATCCAATTGCACCCCTGGATTTGAAGTTCGATGACTTCTTTGACAGTGCTTCACTGTGTTTCATTAACTCCGAAGTAAGGTTTACCTCATACTCAAATCCCTTGTTAAGAAAAAACATCAGGCTAGATACGGTATCACCCTGCTTTAAGCGGCATGCCGCTATACCGGTAGTTTGAGCAGACTGACGATGATACAGTCGAAACTTGTTATAACGAATCGCAAGGGACCCAAGAAATAGGTTCGTTATAACAAGAGTTCGTTATATCGAAACTTTTTAACATGGTGTTCTATGGTCGACCAACCAAGTACTACTCATACACATGTGTATTGGGCCACCCAAAAAATAAAAAAGTAAAAACATTAGATCATTTCAAATCTTGATAAAAAATAGACTTTATTCAAAGACAAACAACCCTACAAC
>JAQIXU010000934.1:0-22746 GCA_034701245.1 Strigamia transsilvanica | reverse complement strand
CCTGCCATTGCAGTAATATCGGTTTTACAGATCGCAATAAAATTGATAAAATGAATAAAAACCATCACGTATTCGAGGTAAAGAATAGTTTCTAGATAATCACATCATCTGCTGGAGTCCACTGGGCCTTTATTGACGAACAATGGCAATTACGTGTAAAACAATGGCCAAAATTAAAAAGCACAGGTAGATGTACAACTTAATCGTTATTATACACAGCACAATTGTCCAAGCAAAGCCCAACACAGCCCAATGAATGCAACGAGAGACATATACTGTAAGTCACTTCCCCGCTGGACTTCATAGAGCCCCATTCAACAACAAAGAAAACAAAACATATCATTAAACAACTTGAACAAAAAAACAAAAAAAAAAATCCAAAATGTCGACAGTTTTAAACAAATAATTGACATTTTGCACCAAAAATTGACGACCGACGACTGGGCTCGTTCGCACAAGGCCCCGGAAAACGCCCAGCCGGCCCTGTGTGAGAGTAAATACCTGGCGCTTGGTTGGCTCCTCACGTTGAAATAAACACCAAATCGTTCGATTCGTAGACACAATCAACGCCATCTGGGGTTCAAAATCCAAACTATTTGGTTTGTAAATAATGAAAATAAATGGCGATGAAATAAATAACGTCACGTAAACGAGTCTAACAACGTTTTCATGACGTAATTATTTGGCCCTATATAAGGAAATTTAATGCGCGTTTATTTACATACACTATTTTATTGTTACGATGGATGAAAATGCGCTAAACACTTCGTGGTATGACAGTAAATGGATTCCTTTCCTTAACGTAACTAACGTTCTGGATTATTTTTCCGAATTGAGTAACCCGTTTTACGATAGAACGTGCAATAACGAAGTAATCAAAATGCAGCGCTTGAAACTCGAACAAATAAACTCGATGACGGGGATTGAGTATGTTTTATACCACGTGGAAGAACCAATTTTGTACGTTATAAGAAAGCAACAACGGTACGGGCCCGATAACCAGGTCGTTCCGTTAGCGCATTATCACGTGGTCGCCGGTGTAGTGTACAAAACGCCCGACATCGGCGCGATCATCAATGCCCGGATGCTCGCGGCAACCAATCATCTGCAGGCTTGTTTCGACGAAGCTTGGTCTATGGCTCGCTACGATCCGTCTTCGGGATACAGTTGGAAATTTAAAGACGACGTTCCGGAAGTGAAAGAAACGACTAAAGTTGAAATCAGCGAGGAAACGAGAGTGGTGGCGCGTCGACAGAGGGTTGATGAATTGTTGTTTGGTTTGAGTAAGAAATTCGCGCAAAAATGTGCAAGTGATGAAAATAAAACGAAAAAACGAGACCGCGATGAAAATGGGATGAAGCCGGAAATTGAAACGGAAAAACAAGATTGTGCGCCACCGCTAGGGAAGAGAATGAAGTACGCGTGAATCACCACCAGATGGCGGCCAAATGTTTAATTAAAATAAATACATTTTTATAACATCATTAGTTACCCACTCTTCTTAAAAAATATAGAAATTTAAGCCGTTTTTGCTTTTACAACACTCACATCCCACATTTCGCAACCATTAACTAAGATTAAACAAATGTTTCGACGCCATCTAGGATTATTTGTCCGAACTTGTAAAGTTCTCGCGTCATCTTACAATAACTCGAATAAAAAGTGATTTGTACGTAAAACACGCTGACCGGAAATTGTCAAATTGTAAATGAAATGACGAACAAGTTGAACCTTTTAAATAAAATCTCTTTATTTGATTATCCGACTCGACGTTAATGACAAATGTTTACATCCTGCAAGCTCGCAATACAAAAAATTTTTTAAAAAAGAAATGAAATTAATAAGAAATTGTTAAGCAATATTCGATTCGATCTGATTCGATTCGATTCGATCGACGTGCGCAGCAAAATGAATGATGTCATAGCTTGATCGCCTCTCGGTCGTCGTGTAACTGCACCTTTTCCTGTAGATCGGGCCTGGACTGCAGCTTGCACAATTCCTTCTCCAGCGACTCGGCCGCCTGCCGGAGCCGCGGCGACTTGCTCTCCTCCACCCATTTGTTCACGTCCTAAGAGCGACATAAGAACACCACACTAACTGTAAATCTCATCAATACGTACTTGTAGAATCCGTTTCTTTTTGATAAAAAAATGTAACCGAATCACGTCCTCGAATCCCGGACATGGGTTATTTAGTTGGTCGACCATGGCCCATTTCATGTTGTTTATGCGCACATCTGAAATTTTGCAATTTTTCGCAATCTATTCTGTTTCTTATTTCTTTTACAACACTTCTCATTTTTTCGAATTATTTCTACAACATTTTCAATTTTTTTCCAATTTTTTGTTCTATATATTTTTCTAATTTTTGAAATAAAATGTTAAATACGAATCTTCTAATTTTTACTTCGAATTTTCTCATTTTTACTCGAAATGTTCAAATTTCTTCAATCTTTACCTTCATTGTATCCGTCACTTAATTTTTTGCCCAGTTCGGTTCCGATTTTGGATTCAAAACCTGGTTCGTTGAAGCACGGTTCAGCGACTAGAATCAATGACTGAATCGAAATCAAAACCTAAAAAAATAAACACAAAAAAATAAAACACAAAAATCGATCTCAATCTTAATCGCAATCACCTGCAAAATGGTGGACGTTTCGCTATTCCAGCGTTCACCTTCTTGACCGACCCAAGTACCCAAAAGCGACAAACAAACCCTGCCACAACTGCAGCAAAAAAGGCAAAAAATGCAAATCACAAAAACGCAAAATGCAATTTCACGCGTCACTCACCTGTACAGATTGGGATTGAAGCGCACGGTGCCTTTGCCCGTGGTCCTCAGCTGGACCAACGGGGCCACCGCAGGATACCTGTCCGGGAAAAAAATGTCGAACAAGAAACAGCCGCCGGCGTACGGGGTGTCCTCGGGTCCGATGATCATGACCCGCAAGAGCGTGCATTTATCTTCGTCCTAAAAACGCAACGTTTCAATAAATTCGCCGTGAAAATTGTGAAATTTGTAAAAATTCGAACGCCACTTACGGCGCGGACAAAAATGGACGAGGAGAGATTGAGAGGCAGCGAGGAGGAGAGCGAGGAGAGCTCTTGAGCGATGCGAAAGATGCGGGCGCAAGACGGCGCGCTGGCGTCTGCGAAGGCACGGGCGTACAAGTGAGCGAAATTGCCGCTCACTGAAACAAAGTCAAAAATTTTAAAAAATATTCAAAATTTCAAAACAAAAAATCAAAAAGTTTTCGTCAAAGAAAATTCTACTTTCGAAAGTGTCGTTTTGGAATTGCAGGTGTTTCAAGCAGCGTTGGTAGAGCGCTTCGTCCGGGACTTGGCTGGCGACGGCCGAAGAATCGAAATCGAGTGCGATTGAGCCGCACGACGCGGCGTCCTTGCAGTGTCGTTGCAGCGCCATCACGACTTGTTCGTGCAGCGTGGAAAACTCTCTGAAATTCATCGAAAATAACAAACTTTCACTCGTCTCGGCGCCTTTTTTGTGCACGCACTTGGCGATTTTTTCCTCGGCGCTCGTCGGGTCTGTCGGCGAGGGTTCTGGCGGCTTCAGGTGGGGGATGCTCCCGTTCGCGGCGCCTTTCCCGATACGTAAAATGAGATCCGACGCCTCAAATATTCGCAATTACAAATGGAGAAAAGGGATGTGAAAAAATCGAGCTCATTACTTGATCTTTGAGTGGTTGAAGACAGTCGACGATCGATTTTTCCTGATCCGGGAGCGTGCCGAGCAACGGAACTAACCGCGACAGCCGAGCTATCGATGTGCGTTGAATTAATTGATTAATGCATTTCTTGATTAAAATAGTTAATCGAATAATTACCCATTTCTTTGATCACTTCGATTACAGCGTTGTATAACTGCAAGTTTAATTTTTAACGTTAACAATTGTTATCGCTTCTTATTTTTCGTTTCCGGGAAACCGGCCGAATTTAAAAAAACGGTACCGTCATGACACAAGTTTGTTATTGCGACATTACGAAAAATCGACGGTTTTTAGCACAAAAAATCGACATTTTAGACAAAACTTCGACATTTTGGACAAAAAATTGCCATATTTAGCCTAAAAATGATTTTTTTATAGGCCAAAAATCGTTATTACAACATTACAATGGTCTAAAATGTCGATTTTTGATCTAAAAATTAAGAAATCAATTTTTTGGGCTGAAACCGTCGATTCGTTGTCTATTTTCGATTTAAAATGGCAAATTTTTGTCCAAAATGTCCATTACTTGTTTCTTGAGTCAATTTTTCCCATTAGAAATTTTAATACTGAGAGTACCGATTTCCCAGAACCCAGACATCAAAAACACCCGGATAAAAAAAACCCTAATTTACCATGGAATGCCGACAAATTTCTAAAAACGAACTCGTCCGCAATTGCGACTGAAAAGAAAAACAAAAAAAATCAGTCAGAAAAAATAAATCGCATAAAATTCGATTTTCTAAATCGAGTGGCGGACCTCCAAAAAGGGGATTAAAGCGGACGCTTCGATTATGTCGAACAACTCTTCTTCTAAACAAGTGGACGGTCCCAGCGAGGACGAGGAGGAGGAACTGCACGCTTCGTTGCACAGTTCCATGCAGATGGCGCTATCCGAATTGTTCATTATGTCGCCAGTCGTCGAGCTCGATTCGCAAATTTCCATCGGAGTTTCGACGTCGGTGCCGCAGTCGCCGTTCGTCACGTGTCGGTCTCGCTCGTCCGCCACGGATATCGAGCTGCAATTGGCGTTCGAGTGCTGTTTCAATTCGTACAAAATCTTGTGCAAAACGGCCACGATCTGCGAAATATTCGGTTATGAGGTTGGGGTGAATGGCGGAAGCGGGTATTTCGTTTTACTTGTTGGTCTTTGAGTTTCTGCGCTGCCACGTGCGCGTTCACGTTCCAGTCTTGGCGTTTCGTGCAGCCCGAACCGTAGCCCGTTCCGGCCGCCCAGAATTCCTTCGTTTTGGTGTTTTTGCCACCGTTTGACATGTTTAAAGGCGTCAGCAGTTCCTTTTGCATGATGAACTTCAAATTCGCTCGCGGACACACTTCGCTCACCTGGATACAATATAGAGTTGCAATTAGGGTTGCACTGAATACTAAAAAAAGTCAAACAAACAAATATCAAATAATCGAATAAAAAAAAACTATGTTTTATGTTGAAAAAGCCATTTTTACGTTGTAAAAAGTAATTTTTACGTTGTAAAAAGTAATTTTTACGTTGTAAAAAGTAATTTTTACGTTGAAAATGCAATTTTTACGTTGAAAAAGTAATTTTTACATTTAAAAAAAGCAATTTTTACGTGGAAAATGCAATTTTTACGTTAAAAACAAACAGTTTTTACATTAAAAAATGCAAATTATTCTAATTTTCACATTATTACATATTCGGCCGACTATCGGGTTAATTTTCGACCGAATACAAACCGAATATCCGACGCAACCCTAACAGCAAACCACATTAATAAATCTAAAATCAATTTTAACCATGGCCAGCCTCAACAAATCGTGCTCGATCTCCAAGTAAGCGCCCTGCGGAAGCAGATGAATGTTATTCCTGCGAGTATCCAGATCCAAACGCGCCCACTCTTGAAGAAACGCTTTAATCTCGCACAAAATGGTCATCATGTCGCGAGCGGGGTTCCAAAACGAATACTTCAACAGCTCCATGTTGGTCACGCGCTGCATCATCGCCGGCTGTCACAAAAATTCAATTCAAATTCAAGTGAATTCAACCAAACCGAAGGAATTATACCTGCAGCCTCGGCCGAACGACTTTGACGAGCGGCGGATAAAACGGATACAAATCCATCGTGAATTCCAATTGCAGCTCGATGAAATTGTAGCCGAAGCGCTCGTTGATGGCGCGCAGATCGTCGTCCAAGGCACTGTTGGTCTTAAAGCCGGACAATTTGACGCACCAGTTGTAGATGTTGTCGTCGATCGGCTCGGCGCTGATTCCGATGTCCTGAAATGGTGAAGGAAATCGATTTTTTAGAGTTTGTCACGTTTGGTTCGATGGAAATCGACTTTTTCGCTATCCATGATGGCTATTAGGTCGTTGGTGAGGATCCCCGAGGAGGCGTCGGTGCTGAATATTTGTCTGGTTTGGCTTTTTCCTACGCTCAATTCTGTCAATGACACGAATAAATGAATAATTTGAAGTTGGCGGCATTTCGATCGCGACCGAACTGTCTAACGTGATGGATTCGTCCGCGCTCATCGGCAGTGGCGACGACTTTTCGCATTTCTTCATTTCCGCTCGGATTTGCATTTCTTTCTGCAGCCACAGTTTCTGGAGGATAAAAAGAATCAAGAAACAGCCAAGAAAAATCCAAGAAAAATCCAAGAAAAATCCGAGAAAAATCCGAGAAAAATCAAAGAAAAATCCGAGAAAAATCCAAGTAAAATCAAAAATGAAGAAAAATCAAATAAAAGTCAAATAAAAATAAAAATTCAAGAAAAATCCAAGAAAAATAAAAGAAAAAGTAAAAATCAAGAAAAGTCCAAGAAAAATCAAATAAAAATCCAAGAAAAATGAAAAAAAAAATTAAAAAAATCAAGAAACATCGCGTTTATTTGGTATTTGCCTTGACACGCGCGATTTTCAGCTCTTTTTCCGTCGTGAAAGCGTCGTCGTCCGTCAACGAAACTCCCTAAATGTATAAAAAATAACAATTATCCAAACAAAAAACTTGTAACGCGATTTTACCACTTCGCTTTCCTCTTCCTCCTCTTCCAACGTTTCGTCTTCGGATGACAAACACACGCTTTCGCGATGCGTTCTGCTTCCACTGTAAAGCGCCATGGCTCTAAAAACGAAGAAAAACCCTCAATAAACACAACGATAGATTCCTTCCTTCCTTTCTTTCTTTACTTGTTGAGGATATTGTACAGGCGCGGTTTTTGATCGACATCCAAGCAGAACTCGTTCAACGCGTTGGCCCACACGCGCAAATTGCCAGCAGTTTCCACCACAAAAACGTCCGCGTTGTTGGGATAATCTGGGCGCATGTAAAGTCGTGTTTTTCTTTATTTTTCTCGTGTTTTTCCAATTTTTTTTAATTTAATTTTTTTACCTCGTGGACAATGCAGAATGAATTCGTATTCGCCGACCAAACTGAATAAAACGGTGGCGGATCCGTCCTCTTTTTGCGTGGCCTGCAAGCATTGAATTTTTTTTTAGATAAATTTGATGGTTTTTTTATTCGTAGTGTTGGCAACGAACCTCAAGCAGGTAGATTTGAGCTTCCGACGCTTCGTCGTTCCATTTTTCAAATTCTGCGTTTAGTACAGATAAAATTTCGCTCTCCCCTGCCGCCATGTTTGAAGCATTCGACGCAATACTGCGATTGGATAGGAATGTTTTTAAATTCAAATCAAGTTAAAAACTAAATTGTTTCGTATCGAACGAATAGATTAACTAACGATAACTAATCCAACGTGTTTTTCTATGTTTATATCTTTACACAACTAAATAAAAAAAACTTTACCCGGATATTTACGTCGTGCGGTATTACCGACATCTAGTGCAAAAAATCCAAACTTCGATAGGCAAATCTTCGGTTTATTCGATTAGAAAATCAAATGAATAAAATTCCACGCGCGATACAACAGCATGAAAAATAAGAAATAAATAAAAATGGAAAAAATTTCCGTCAATTCTCACAATCAACTGTAAATCATGACTCGAAAATGAAGTCCGACTCCCCACAAGTTAACTAGCTATATGCATACGTTTGCTTTAATTTTTCATAAATATTATCATTATTATTCATTATTCATTATTCATTATATATATATATATATATTTATACAATCAAACACACAACCTTGAAACGTTATTATAATAATGTAAAAAAGTGTAATCGAGGGTTTTCGGAAAGGCAGGTCATGGCATCAAACAGATGTGTACGAATGACTTGATTTCGGTTTCGGTTCCAAATTCAACCGGAAATGATATGTCGGCAGCGAATGCTAAAACTAGGAACAGAAATCATAAAATCGATCAATCAATCAATCAAACTGTACAGCAAATACATGGAAATCCTTATTACAATTAGAGAAGTATTGCAAAGTTCAATATTTTCCTGAGAACTTTATTTATTTATTTATTTATTTGTTTATTTATCTTTATTCATTCACCGCAGAATATTAAGACAAAATGGCTGCAACTCAAACAATACAAATGTGACATTTCATTTCAAGCAAATGGAGGCACAAGATTAGTTAATCTGTGGGAAGCATAAACAGCAGAAATTTCTTTTCTACATTTCGTTTCGTCTTTGCTAAGCTGCTGACACAATAAAACGAAGAAATCAAACAAACAAACAAACAAACAATGCGATTTGTTTTTCCTTTTTTTTTTCTGTTTTTCTGTGTTTTTCTGTTTTTCTTCTTCTTGCATACATTTAGTCGAGTGCAGCTATGGAAATGATAATCACGTGGTGACGACAGGGATGATGTGTTTTATTTTCGTTTATTTTCTTTTCTTTTCTTGTCTTTTGGGCTTTTTTGCTTTTCTACAATTTCTCCGCCTGGTGAGAAAACTGACACAACTCGTCGGCCATTTTTCTTTTTCTTTGTAGGAAATAAAAAGATGTTTTTTTGTTGTTGTTGTTGTTTGTTCGCTGCCTCGAACGATCGGTTTCGGTTTGTCGAGTGAGGAGCTGAGGAGGCACGCGCCGATTCGATGCACCAACGGCGTCCGTGAGGCCCTACATGCACGTGCGGATGTTCATGCCGCTCGTCGCCTGGGACACGAAATCCACCTGCAAATCCGCGCCCAAATGCAACTCCGAAATGCAACCGGTCAAGCCCGTCGAGTATTTGTTCAGACTCAAGTGCAGAATGTTTTCCATTCCACCTGAAAACCGATCGATCAGATCAAATCAAATCAAATCAAATCAAATGTCAATCAAATTATACTTCCAGATCTCGCTCGTCTCAAACTTTTTGAAGTTTTCTCGAATTTTTTAAAAATTATTTCGAATTTTTTGAAGTTTTCTCGAATTTTCTCGAATTTTTTCAAATTTTCCAAAACAAATCCAAAAAAATCTCGTTTTTTTCTCCCCCTCGTACGAGATCTCGTCTCGGAAAACTGAGATTTTAAAATGACCGAGATCCTGGAAGTGTACAATCAAACCCAAATAGAGGCCATTGTTGGTATTCAGTTGTTTCAGGGGACCCGGTGCCGTGACGGCCATCATGGGTCCATCGTCGACCGTTAAGAACCCCTCGTGTTCGGCTCTGAAATGAATTTATTCATTTTTTTTTATTTTTTAATTCTTTTTTTTTTTGTTTTTTTTGTTTTGAAATTGCATTTGACCTGATGATGCGAATTTGGTGCCAGTGTCCGTCGTCCACCCGGGAGATGTTGGCGATTACGTGGGCTTCGCCGCTGCCCAAGTTGAAGGTTAAATGCACGAAGCCGGAGTGAAGTCCGACGGCTAGGAAGTCGCTGCTCGGCGTCATTTCCTCCTCGCCAATCCACAAAACCAGACCTTCACCGACCGTCGCTTTCATCTTCAGATCTAAACTCAGTTGATTTCCCACGATTCTAAAATCAACAAATTAATTTCAGCTTAAAACAGTATTTATGAGCATTTTGCACGTGAAAACTGCATTTTTGCATTTTTCACCATAAAACAGCGCATTCATGCATGTTTTGGATGTGAAAAATGAATTTTTTCGGCTAAATTTTTCCATTTGTCAGCTTAATTTGATCATTCATCATCTTTTTGCCTTTTAGTTATTTCCTCCTGAGTGAACTTGAGGTAACTATTGCCCGAAAACATGGGCACGGTGATCGCGTCGAGCACCTCCGTCTGACAGCGCGCATCGGTGAATCCAATCTGACAGTGGCAAGAAAAGCGCTCATTATGCGGCACGCAAGCGCCTCGATTCAAACACGGGCGCTCGGTGCACCGATGATCGCAGTTGTCCACATTAATCCCACTGAGCGCCGCCTCGAGGATCTTGATCGGACGATTATTGACGACAAGCTGCAAACGAATCATTGAATCGTAATTGTGTTTGTTTACACTTTACGCTCGTTTACCTTTTGTATACATCCTTTGAAGTTGGTCCGCTGCTCCATTTTGTGCGAAATGTCGTCGGAATTGGGCACTCCGCCCAAGTAAAGGTTTTGTGGCAGCGAGAGCTGGGTAAAGGCACCTTGGGCCATGCCGTCGACCGCTTGTTGGCGGTCCACCTCGAGGATGCCGTCGCGTCCGGTGCGGGAGAGGAATACCTTGTGCCATTCGTTGAGGCTGACCGGTTGGCGGCTCCGGAGGATCGCGGGGCCCGTGCCCAGGTCGAAGCGGAACTCCAAGTGCGAGCGCCACATGGAGAGCGAGAGGAAGTCGCCGCCGCTGCCGTCGGTTTTGTATCCGTTGTAGAGGATGATGCCGTCGGGCGACGATGGTTTCAGCTCCACGCTCATCTCGACGAACGAGAGCGCCGAGTCGCCCAGGCCCGGGAATTTCAGATACGACGTGCCGTTGAAGCGGGCCATTATCAGTTTGATTTCTGCGAATTCGAGCCGCGACTTAGATTTCAATTGCGCTTAAACAGGCCAACGCAAAGGCGCAACGAGGGCTTTCTAATCGAACGAAAATCGGTTCATTTTAGCATTGGAAAATGCAATTTAGCTTCGGAAAACGCATTTTAGCATCGAAAATTGCATTTCTTCGCTTTAAAAGCGTATTTCACCATCGGAAAATGCATTTTTGGCTTTGAAAACACATTTCAGCAATGAAAAATGCATATTTTTTGCTTTGTAAACGCATTTTAGCTTCGAAAAATGCATTTTTTTTTGCTTTGAAAACGCATTTAGCATCGGAAAATGCATTTTAGCTCAGGAAAACGTTTTTTTTTTCATCAAAAACGTGTATTTTTCCGACCAATACAGTCATTCCTGCATCCATTTAATGCAACCCTAGCCTCGTGGCGCCTCTGCACGAGTCAAATCCAATAAAAAAAACCATTTTCGCAACGATGTCCGATGAATCCCAGCGGGCACAAACAGATGGCTTTATCGCTCAGAGTGGACGAGCAAGTCGCACCGTTCAAACAAACAACGTGCGCGCACAGATCGGAATTGCATTCGGTCAAATCGCGGCCGAAAATCACTTCTCCCTTCGGCTGCGGTCTCAAATCGTAAACGTGCTCGTTGATCTCCAGCAGCCGCATGCACCCGATCAAACCGCTCCTCGTCTGCACGCGCGACGGGAGCTGCGACAAATTGCTCATCCCTCCGACAAACAGATTCTCGTGGAACGTGATGCGCGACATCAAACCCTGGAAAAACGGACAAAAAACAAAAAAATTAAATTAAATTTCGATTTCGATTGAATTTTGATACTTTGGATCTGCCTTGGGTGTGGAGTCCGCCGTTGAGTTGCAGCCAGGCGTCCCAGCGGTGCCGGTAGATGACCAGTCGGTTCCACGACTTGAGGATGACCGGCTCGGCGCTGCGCACGATGCCCATGCCCGAGCCGCAGTCGAACCGGAATTCGACGGTGGCGTTGACGAGGACGAGCGCCATTAGGTCGGTCGCTTTTTCCTTCGTGTTTCCGCTGAAGAGCAGAAGTCCGTTCGGCGTTTCCGGGTAGAACTCGAGCGCGATTTGGAAATTCCTGAACGCGTTCTTCAGCACTGGTAACGTGAGGTAGGAATGGCCGAAAAAACGCGGGAAACGAGGTGAAATTACTGTGGGAAGATGAAATAATTACATTTTTATGGGAAATTGATTTGGTTTCAATTTTTCGTGATGTCGTCCACTTTTTTTAATTTAAAAATATTTTTTTTGAAACGAAAAATTGCATCTTTCGTGTCTAAAACCCAGTTGTCATGAGTAAAAATAAACTTTTTTAGTCTAAAATGGACTTTTTCTAGATAAAAACATACTTTCTTAGACGGAAAATGAGCTTTCCCAGTCTAAAAATCAACTTTTTCTAGACGATAATGCATTTTTTCGAGACGAAAATCAACTTTTTCTAGACAAAAATGCATTTTTCCGAGTCTAAATCCACTTTTTTTAGACAAAAATGCATTTTTTCGAGTCGAAAATCCACTTTTTCCGAGTAAAAATAAAGTTTGGCAGACGGAAAGTGTAAATTTTTGAGCGATAAATGCATTTGTCGGTTCATATTATGACAGCATGATCGTACATTGTTGGCAGTGAGTGCCAGTCCGGCCGGCTGAACAATGACAACGCCAATTGCCCCGAACGGCATCGACCAGACATTGGCCGCCTTCCTGCTCGCACTTGAGGTTCGTGCATTGTTTTTCCATCTTATTCAAATAGAACTCGTGCTGCGGCTTCCTATTCTTCTTCTTCATCTCCTGATGGTTGATCACATCGTTCGGATGATCCCGCGTCCGCGACAACGACTCTAAACGCCCCAAATCGCGTCCGTCCACCACCACAGTGTTTTTCATCTCGGCCACATCCTCGTCCTCGTCCTCCTCATCCTCATCCGAATCGTCGTCCGACGACCTCAAATAATTGTCCACAATCTCAGACTGGAGCGGTTCCTCGTCATCTAGATTTTTAAAAATTCATTTTTAAAAATTCATTTTTTTTTAATTATTTTTAATTATTTTGAAATTTTTTTGAAATTCTTTGAATTTTTTTTAATTATTTTTAATTATTTCGAATTATTCTGAAATTTTTTGAATTATTTTTAATTATTTTTAATTATTTCGAATTATTCTGAAATTTTTTGAATTATTTTGAATTATTTTAAAAAAAATTTGAATTATTTTTGAATTTTTTAAAATTATTTTTGAACTTTTTTTGCATTTTTATTGAATTTTTTGTCTAAAACCTGAGCAGCTGTAGCCATTTAACGCCAGGATCGCTCCGTCTCTGCATCCGCACTCGAACGTGCCGTCGTACAGATCGTAGCAAAGTTGTTCGCACGGGTTCTTCTCACGGCAACTTCCTGCAAGAAATCAAACAAAATAAATTTTTAATCAATCGATTAATTATTTAATGAATTAGCATAATGACAAGCAAAGTACTCCAGGAATTGGATCCAATGCAATTACGCCATTACGACCACCACACAACATCTGCTGCCAGCGCTAACACCCTCGAACCCATCGCCCAATCGACTCGACCGAACCCGAATGGAATACGTGCGCGCATCGACCCGACTGTGGCCATATTGGCGTACATTCCCCTTTACTCTTCATTACCTCGCGCAAATACACCCGCCTTCAAACTTTCATTCCAAACCCCATTCCTTATTTATTTACACGCCTCAAATCATCATTTTCTTTATTTTTTTTTTGTTAGGCCTAAAAAAATCCAAATAAAAAAAAATTTAAAAAAATCAAAAATGGCCGATCGTGTCCTTTTGGCGGTTTTTCGAATAAAATTCAAAAAATTAATACAAATAAATCAGAAATTTTTATTTCGCGCACGTGTGTGAAGGAAAAGCCCCCCCTCGAGGGTGTTGTTCGTGATCCCCGTTGAAAAATCGGGTTAATTTGTAGCGAGTGTTTCGGATCGATCGCGAAATTGTGATCGATAAACCGACCCGGGCGAGTCGCTTAAATTCGAAACAATTGGCGAGGCGGCTGGGGAGCGGGTGCATGTTTTCTTTATCCATCTGATTTATTTCATTGATTATTTATTCGTTAATTGATTTTCTTACCTTGGAAGGCGGCCTCGAACGCTCGGGGGGTGACGGGGACCGTGAAAAGAGACGCGGCCACCACGCCCATCGTGAAGCACATGGTGATGTGCAGGAATCGCGCCAACGACATGTTTTGGCTCGCTCAGGTGAGACGTCGAGCGCCGAGCGACGACCGCCGCCGCCGCGCCGTCCCGTCCCGTCTCGTCTCGTCTCGTTGCTCACGGTAGCTCGCGCCTGCGCATTCGGCGCCGATCCGATCCGATCGGGGGATGAAAGACCGCTTGTTCGAGCTTATGTTGCGTGCATTTACACTCCGATTTCGTTGATTCTGCTCTCCGTTTGCTGCTTTTCGCGATTGGTCGCAGCGATGGCTGCCCGATCTCGCCCGCTTCCGTTCTTCTCGGCTTCTCCTAACGACAGGAAGTTGAATGATGTAGTTGGGTTCACGGATCACGGAGGGCGCCACTGAAATAAAAATAAAAAATTCATAAAGAACGTTGAATGAAATATCCGTAAACATGAAAAATGAAATATCCGTAGAAATAAAGAAATAAAAAAAATTCTAAGCGAAATGATTTTTATAACGGCGCTCTGGTGTAACTCTCGGTTTCGATTGTGTATTGCACAACGAATCGCGCCTCTATCTACCGCCTAGACGGCTCACGCTGAGGCTATCTATAGAAAGAAGCGCTGATGTGATAAGTAAGATTTCATTCGTCCCTCTTAACCTTGAAAAATGAATAATAACGCGGCTTTCCTTCCAGATTTAGCCAATTCCAAGATGGACTAATTAAAACCCGACACAAACCACACGTAATTTGATAAAAATGTCATTTTTCTCCAAATTTAATTCATATCTAATCACAGAATGCCTCGTAGTAAATCATCGCCGAGTCTGCGTCGTCTGTGCTTGGTGGCCGTGGCGAAGAACATGGATTATTGGTGCGACGATTTCGTCGCGAATTTCAAGGAGCAACAACTCCTCTACGTCATTGGTCCATTCGATTGCCTTCGTACGTGACGGGGCAGAGTTGGTTGTTTGCATTTTAATTTTCATTTCTGTTCGTCTAGCTCAAGCGCTCATCAACGACTTGACCGGCGTGATGAAACAGATGAAACTGATGCGCCGATCGCACCTCATGTTGCTCGTGCACCCGGAAACGGACAAACTGGACCTGTCGCGCACCTCCCACAACGAAATCCCCATTCCATTCGCCCTCAACTTGGCCGCCCGCGTCTGCAAAGTGCGCTTCAAACTCACCAACTTTGACCAATGAATTTTCAATTAACTCGACCGCAATTTTGCTTGCAGAACCTGAAGCAGCTTGACCTGTCGTTCTGCGAGAAAATCTCGGCGCACGTGCTCGTCGAGATGGCGTCGTCGCTGCCGAGCCTCGTGACGCTGGACCTGCGTTCGAGCGGCTGCACGGACGCCGTGCTCGCGGCCCTCGGCGGCCACTGCCCGGAACTGCGCCACCTGGACGTGTCGTGGTGCCCGGTGACCGACGACGGCATCAGCGCGCTCTGCATCAACATGGACGACGTCGAGAACCCTCGCAGCCCCCGCTGCTCCAAACTGACCTCGCTGCTGGTCATCGGCACCAACGTGACCGACCGCGGCGCCATGGTGGCCATCAAGTATCTGCCGTACCTGCGCGTGTTCGAGTACCCCAACAACTGCCGCAGTCTGGGGCTGCTGACCGACGAGTCGGACTGGACGTCCGTGCGCCCCCTCGAGACGCTCTACTACGACTGCGACGCGCGCAGCTCCGTGTGCCGCGCGAGCGTCGAGATGGCGTGCGTGACGTGTCCGAACGTGAACAAAATCTGCTTGACCAACAGCAACATGGCGGACGACGTGCTGCTCGTGCTGCGCAACTTCGAGCACTTGACCGAACTGTCGCTGGGCAACGGGCCCCTGAGCACGCTCACGTTCGCCGACGGCGTGCGGCCGCTGCTGCGGGCGCGCGGCGGACGCTTGACCACGCTGGTGCTGGTGGAGATCCCCCTGGTGGACGTGGAGGTGATTGGCAGCTGCTGCCCGTGTTTGCAGCACTTGGAGTTGCTGTTCGTGGCCGGATACGCGACGTGCGACGGGGAGGCGTCGTCGGACGCGCCGTCGGACGCGTCGCGGGGGTTCCAGCAGTTGCGGATCGTGCGCGTCGTGTGCACGGAGGAGCACGACGTGCCGGGCGGGCAGTTGCGGGCGTTGCTGGCGCATTGTTTGCGCGTGCGCGACGTGTATGTGCAGCGGTGTCAGACGTTGACGGATTCGTTGGTGAATGACGTGTTGAATTCGAATACGTTGTCGCAGTTGACGCGTTTGGAGCTCGAGTATTGTAACACGTTGACGGTGGCGTCCGTCATGAGTTTGTTTAGTTTGGAGAATCCGTTGAGCGAGTTGAAGATGTGGTGGTGTCGGGGCATCACGCGCGCCGATTATTCCTTTTTGCAGGATTTGGTCGTGCAGGAGAACCTCGACACGACGGTCGAGTGGAGGTGAGTCGAGATTCGAGCATGGAGAAATCGACCAGGGGTTCCCAACCGAGCTGCTGCTACGCGATAACTGCATTTCGACTGTTTTTTTTTGGATTTTTGGTGTTCGATTTTGTGATTTTTGATGTTTCGCTAAAGTTTTTGATTTTTCGGGGGGAGTTTTTGTCATTTTTTGAATGGAATTTTTATGTTTTTGGGTGGAAATGTTGAATTTTTATGGATTTTTGGTGTTGGGTTATGTGATTTTGTGATTTTGTGATTTTTGACTGGAGTTTGTGGAGATTTTTAATTTTTTTGGGGATTCTTGGTCTTAAAAAGATTGGGAACCTCTGATTTAGACCAATAAAACGTCGCGATTATTTTATTGGTCGAAAAGATCGAGTTTTCTGCATCAGATTTTTTTTTTTTTTTTTTGAGAGTCCGACTCCTCACGCTCATTTATTTTCCTAGCGGCATGCCGGACTGGACTGACCACTTGCACGATGATTAATTTTTTTTAGATTTTACGCGACTTCCAAGTGACAATCAAATCAAATTTCGTTTTTTGTTTGTTTTGTTTTCCATTCTTATTTAATTATCACTAATGAAATGAAATGTTTGTTGATGTTGACATAATAAAGACAAGTTTTAGATTTAAGAATCATGAGTTATTTCTTCGCGAACGAAATCTTCATGGCGTTTGTCGGCGTGATTTTGAATCCCTGAAGAGCGTCGCGCGCCGCCGCCGACTGCATTTCGTTCTCAAACTCAACAAAAGCGATGTCGTGCCGACCGGGAACCAGACGCACCTCTTTGAAACCGGGAAACCTGAAGAATGAAAAATGAATAAAACAATCAAATAAATGTCAACAAATTGATTTTTCTGATTTCCGTACTGATTGAACAGCATCGACAACATCATTTCGTTCGTTTCTTCGGGTAAATTGGTGAGGAAAAGAATTTGATTCGGTGGTTGTTCTGTGAAGGAAAAAATGAATTAATTAAACGAAATGATCGCAAAAATTGAAATATTTGATCGTACCACCCATGTGACCCATCGAGGCCATCGAATGCATGTGGTGGGGTTGTTGTTTCGCTTGTTCCTTGGCCTTTTTCTTCGCTTTTTTCGACTCGGCGTTCTCGTCGACCGGCCTTTTCGGCTTCTTCGGCCTCTCCACGAACGTGCCCTTCTGTTTAGCGATCACGTCCGAGTCGGTCTTCGAGTATTGTATCCTCTGGAAACGGAAAAATCAATTGAATTTCATGCTTTTCGATGTTTTTCGACATTTTTTGTTGATATTTTTTTATACCATTGGTTTGTCGTAGAATGGGAATCCTTGCATCGATCTCAAGGCGTTGGTGCCGCTGCCGATTTCTTTGAAGATGACGAACGCTTGACCTCTCATTTTGAGTGTTTTCAACGCCACAATGTCCAGGATTTGTCCGAACTGAGAGAAAATTGCGTAAAGGGATTTCTTTAATTCTGCAAAATTGAAAATTGTAAAGAATTGTTTCAATCGAGTTACGGAATGGGAGAAATGTTTACTTGAGCCCGGTTTCTGAAACACAAAAAATCGCTTCTCGTTTCGTTAACACGACAATAACACGGTAATAAAACGGAATTTTTTTAAATGTTTTGAATTGATAGTAAACGCGGGTTTTCAATTTGCAAACTAAACTAAAATACCGTACCATCTTTCTTGATCTTCTCGTTCAAATTGTTGACGTAAATCGTGTTGTTAGGCCTCACGTCCATTTCGTCGAGAGATAAAAAGCGAAAAACGTAGAACGAACAAACGTACGCGCTTCGACACAAAAATGGAGTCCTCAATGCCGGCAAACAAAAACTAATCGCAGAGCGATTCCCCCGTTGATAAATCGTCTAGCGAGCGTGCAATACCCGATGCAAATCGCCCTCTGTCGTCGATTCGTCGAACTAGGTAATTCAACTGATCCGGTTCGTGTTTATCTGCCATATTGAACTTGTGACTTGCCCAGAAGAACTTCGAAAATGGTACGAATCTTAATTGGTTTATGTCGCGTAGAAAAAATCATCCGAAGTTGGTTATGGTCGCGTGTGCTGAGTGCGTGAATTAAATGAATTTCCACGGCACAAATTGGGCGCTGGAAGGCGAAATTTGACGAGAAATTTCGCGTTTGCAGGTTGTTGTGGTAACGCCTCATTTGATCCGATCACGATCCGATCGTGTAATTTCGTTCGCAATTACTGTAATTGAAATCGCCCATTTTGTAAATTGAATTCGCCGTCTCGCAAGCTTTTACTCGCGTCGGGTTTTGACATTTTCTCACGTTTATTTCGTTGGATTTTGCAGAGTTTTTTCGGATTCGGGCAAACTGCCGAAATAGATATCGTGCTAGATGGAGCCGACGCACGAAAAATGAGCGAAATGAAGACGGAAGATGGGAAAAAAGAGAAATATTATTTGTATTTCGACGGGGAGTCCGTGTCCGGCAAAGTACGTGACGAAAAATGACGAAAAATGCGAAAATTTGATCTGAAAAAAATTTATTTTTTTAGGTGAATGTTTCGTTGAAAAAATCCGGAACGAAATTGGAACATCACGGAATTAAAATCGAATTCATCGGACAGATAGAATTATATTACGACCGAGGAAACCATCACGAATTCACTTCACTCGTCAAAGAATTAGCCAGAGCTGGCGAATTGACGCAAAACGTCACTTACGATTTTGATTTCGCGCAGGTCGAAAAACCGTACGAATCGTACACTGGAGCGAACGTCCGATTGCGGTACGCTGAAATACGAATTGTCGGATGATTTTTTTCAATGATTTATATATTTTATAGGTATTTTCTTCGAGTTACCATAGTGAAACGTTTGAGTGATTTGGTTCGCGAACTCGATTTGGTCGTGCACACGTTGTCTTCGTATCCCGAAATGAACAACAGCATCAAAATGGAAGTCGGCATCGAAGATTGTCTTCATATAGAATTCGAATATAATAAATCCAAGTAAAAATAAAGAAATTAATGGTGAAATAGGGTTAAAAGGATTTGAATTGTTTGATTTCGTTGTAGGTACCATTTGAAAGACGTGATTGTGGGCAAGATCTACTTCCTTTTGGTTCGAATCAAAATAAAACACATGGAAATCGCCATTATCAAGCGAGAGACCACCGGTTCGGGGCCAAATACGTTTAATGAAAACGAAACCATCGCCAAATACGAAATCATGGACGGCGCCCCCGTCAGAGGTGCGCGAAAAATGCAATTTTCCATGCTTTAGACTAAAATCGACGATAATTCGTGTATAAAAAGTCGAATTTTGGGCTAAAAATGTTGATTTGTGGTCTAAAACATGGATTTTTGGACTAAAAGCATTTCCTTTCTTATTTCTTTCAGGCGAATCGATTCCAATTCGAGTTTTCTTGGCGGGCTACGACCTGACGCCAACAATGCGCGACATAAACAAGAAATTTTCAGTTCGGTATTACCTAAACCTAGTCCTGGTCGACGAGGAGGAGAGGAGATATTTCAAACAACAGGAAATCACGTTGTGGAGGAAGGGCGAGCGGCTTCGAAAAACCATCCAACAAGCAGCGAACGAAAATAGCAAATAGATGAAAGAAAGAAAGAAAGAAAGAAAGAAAGAAATATCGAATGTCGATGAGAAACCGCGTCAAAGATATCAAATTATAAAAATATTTGTACATAACCGAGTTGTGCGGACCGATCGTCATTGTAATATTAAATCATATTAAATACATAAAATTGAAAAATTGAAAATTTCTGGCGGGAAATTGCGGCGAAATGTAAAAAAACACGAAAAAAAATCGATCATTTTGATTATTAGTTCAAACAATGTAATTTTGGCAAAAATATTCAACCAACGTTTCAACTTTACATCGTTTCCAACAATAAATTACACTGATGACAATAAATTAATAACACTTGTAATTAGATTTGTACAATTATTTTTACACTCGATTAATGATGACTTGTTGTCTAATTTCAACGACACAAACGAAACGTTATTCATTTATAAACCTCCAAATTTATATCTACAAACATTTAAATTCAATAAAAACAAATTAAAATTAAGTTTTTCAAGCTAGCCATCGAGAAAACCTCATCCGGATAGTGGACGCAGGTCGACTTTGACCTTCTCTTCGTTGCTCAACATGCCCACGGTGGGGAAAAAACCACCCTTGGGAACCGTCAGCTCTTTGCGACCGATGGTCTTCCCATTCCGCGTAAAAAAAACCTAAAATAAACAAACAAAAACAAATCGTCATTGTGAACTGACGAAAAATGGATGGTTTTAGGCAAAAAATTCATCGTTCGGACCAAAAATCGACATTACGATGTTACGGTGGTCTAAAATGTCGGTTTTTGGTCTGAAAAATCAATCTTTGGTCTAAAAACAACATTTTTGGACTAAAATCATCAATTTTTAGACTAAAATCATCAATTTTTGGACTAAAATCATCAATTTTTGGACTAAAATCATCAATTTTTGGACTAAAATCATCAATCTTTGGTCTAAAAACATCAATTTTTGGTTTAAAACATCACTTTTGATCTAAAATTTCTGTTTTTAGTCTCAAAACGCCAATTTTTAGTCTAAAAATGTCGATTTTTAATCCAAAACGTCCATTTGGCAAAAGCTTAAAATTCACTTGGACTTTAACGCTGTTTTCATCGCTGTCGTTCCACCAATCGTCATCCTCCGACTCGCTGTGCGAGCCCTCATGCTCATCCGACTCGATCGCATCGTCCACCTCATTCGACGACGACGGCGACGTGTCTCTGGAATCGTCACTATCAAACGGACCCACGTAATCACGCGGGAAGATGAGCCCGCAGCCCATGACGTCACCCTTGTGGCACGGCGGCCCGAACGGGTTGCCCACGCCGCTCCCGATAAAAATCTTTCCGTCATCTAAAAAATCGATAAAAATCGATTAAAAACGATTAAAAAAACGCTTTCGGTCGTTTGTCGCGGACCCGCGTGGTAGGCGACGGAGCCCTTGTTCCATCCGGGGTGTCTGTGTTTCGGGTAGTCGCGTCTCGCGACCCCGATGGCGATGTAGCAGTTTTCGCCGGGGTCCACGATCTCGATCTCGAAGTAGTGCGACGTGGTCGTGAGCGGCCATCGCGCTTGCGCCAGTCCGACGTCCACGATGCTCTTGCCGCGTCCGATGTACTCGAGGATTTGTCCGTTGACGGTTATGTCGTGCAGTCGCGACCACTCGTCCTCGTGGCTATCGATCGACATGAGCGTGTCTTCCTCGTCCGTCCAATTCATGTCCAGGGTGAGTCGGACTTCTTCGCCCGCTGAATTCATTCCGACTGCGGGGAATAAACCCGACTGAGGCCATTGGATCAACGTCGAACCCATCTGAAGAAAGAGGGTTAATTGTGCGAAGAAATTATGCGTTTTCACACGAAAATGCTCATATTTCACATATTTCTCGAGTAAAATAGAATTTTCCGGACATTTTTCGAGTAAAATATTGATTTGCCGAACATTTTTTGAGTTAAATTTTGATTTGCCGAACATATTTCGAATAAAAGATGATTTTTTGGACATTTTTCGAGCAAAATATGATTTTTCGGACATTTTTCAAAAAAAAAAAAAATCCAATTTTCAGACATTTTCAAAAGTGAAAACCATCAATTTGCCAACAGTTTTGCCACGAACTTCTTTTCCATTCCGGGTGAAAAAAATGGGCACCAACGGACGATCATACTCATGCGACACGACTTGATCAAACTTGATCCCGCAGCCCATCCTATCACCGGTTTCACATTTCGGACCAAACGCCGTACCCCTCTGATGTCCCTTATACAACCTAAAAACCAAACAAATCAAAAACTAAATAAAAATCTCAAATTCCCCCATCAGCCAGCCCATTCACCTTCCGTCATCCGCGTGATAACCGACCGAATGTGCAAAACAACCGGGTCGTTTGTCCAAGGGAAATCGAATGGGCACCAAGCCGATTGATATGGTAGCCGCCATGCCAGTGTCAATCAATTCTATCTCGAAATAATTGTGGTCCGGCGACAGCGGCTGCGCTCCGACGTAAACACCGACACGTTCCGCATCATCCGGCACATAACTAAACGAAAACAAATAAAATTAACGAGAAAATAAACGCCAAAAAGACCAATACGCCACCTAATCACATCGCAGTCAACATGAACCCTTTCGTAACGAATTTGTCGTTTAACAACATCCACTTTCTCCCGTCGATCTCGTCGCATTCGTGCCATCAAAGACGTCATCAGATTCTGTTGAATGACGCCATCCATCCTTTCAAAGGAGCCGAACAGCTGCAAATCAAATTAAATCAAATTAAATCAAATAAAATCAAACAAAATGAAACAAAATCAAACAAAATGAAATAAAATAAAATAAAATAAAATAAAATAAAATAAAATAAAGACAAATAAACTCAAATAAAATGAAATAAACTCAAATAAATTGAAATAAACTCAAATAAAATGAAATAAACTCAAATAAATTGAAATAAACTCAAATAAAATCAAATAAACTCAAATAAAATAAAATAAAATGAAATAAAAACAAATAAAATCAAATAGAATCAAATAGAATCAAATAAA
>JAQIXU010000933.1:0-22751 GCA_034701245.1 Strigamia transsilvanica | reverse complement strand
GCATTTTTAGTCAAAAAATTGCATTTTTAGTCAAAAAATTGCATTTTTAGTCAAAAAATTGCATTTTTAGTCAAAAAATTGCATTTTTAGTCAAAAAATTGCATTTTTAGTCAAAAAATTTAATTTTTAGACAAAAAATTGCATTTTTAGACAAAAAATTGCATTTTTTTTAAAGCAAAAACTGTACTATTTCGGTCTAAGATTGATGTATTTTGACAAAAAATGACTTTGATAAAATTATTGCATTTTTAACTCGCTCAAATTCATCTCTAAGTACAGACATTGACTTTATCGAAGCAAAAATGCATTACAGCCAGAATAATTGCACTTTTAGGCCAAAATGTGATCTATTTTGTCAAAATATTGCACTTTTAGGCCAAAATTTGATCTATTTTGACAAAACATTGCACTTTTAGGCCAAAATCTGATCTATTTTGACAAAATATTGCACTTTTAGGCAAAAATCTGATCTATTTTGACAAAATATTGCACTTTTAGGCCAAAATTTGATATATTTTGACAAAATATTGCACTTTTAGGCCAAAATTTGATATATTTTGACAAAATATTACACTTTTAGGCCAAAATTTGATATATTTTGACAAAATATTGCACTTTTAGGCCAAAATTTAATCCATTTTGACAAAATATTGCACTTTTAGGCCAAAATTTGATCTATTTTGACAAAATATTGCACTTTTAGGCCAGAATATTGCACTTTTAGGCCAAAATTTGATATATTTTGACAAAATATTGCACTTTTAGGCCAAAATTTGATGTACTTTAACAAAAACTAGACCTTTTTCACACAGCTTTTCCCATAAAATGCATTTAATTAAATAAATTTATATTTTTTAGACTCTGACATTGTCTTCCAAATGTTGTTGCGCCGACAAGTGCTTCCGCGCACCGCCACAGCCGTCCTCAAGTCTCTCTACCGGATCCGTTTTAGTCATCATGTAATCTATCCGCCTTCGCGCGAAATCAATCACGATTTTATTTGTTCATTTTAGTTTTATTATTTACGTTTTATATTTAATTTTACTAGACTGGCGGTGGTTATAATGGTTTATTTTGTCGGTGGCATGCTTTTCTTGCACTTCTTCAAGGGTGCAAATGGCCTCGAAATGATTCCACATTACGAGTTTTGGATAGATTTGCCAGTTTTGATTAAAGTTTGTTTGGTTTTTTTTATTTATTTCTTTTGGTTTAATGAGTTTAGTTTTTGTTTTGATTTGATTCTTTTGTTTTATTTATTTATTTTTATTAATTTTTTAGGATGGAATTGTGTTTACTCTGAATGGATGCAAAGCGGACGCTTCTTACGACCGAATTTAAATGAAGTTTTAGTCAAATTTGGGTTGTATTTTTTTGTTTTTGTTTTTTCATTAAACACGTAATTCGCAAAAATATTTTTGTATAAAATGAATCATTTCACTGTAATTGTTCCGCAAGTTTTGTATGGTTTTTTCTAAACGTTACAACGCAATAAATTGTTTGAAGAGTATTTTTTATTTTTTATATAAAATCGATTTTTTTTTCTCTAAGAAAAATTGAAAAATTAAACACAATAATCGAGGTAAAAATCAAACGAATATTAAAACTAAAATCGACTATAAACAAGAACAATAATACACGGCGGTACTACTACAGTTTGCGCATCCCATTCTGCGCAGATGATTTTCTAATTCCAGTCCTTATTTATATTTAATCTAATATTACGCCTAAAAATGCGAAATAATATAAATATACAAAAATATACCGGTAATTCATGGCATGGTATTAAAATATTGTTGTTTTCTTTCATTTGTTTAGCATTATTTGGCCGAATATTAAGCTTAATCCTGCTAAATATGAACTGGAAGAAGAAAATCGCCTGTGCAGAATGGGATGCACAGTTTAAATTTAGCGTCAAGAGAACTGAGATAGATGAACTGGAAATGGAAAAATCGTTGGCTTTTATAACTAAAGTGTAAATTTGTAAAATGTAAAAAACTCGTCTTTTTATTCATCATTTACTCGTACAATTTAAAAAATTCTTTACAAATATCGGTGAACAAAACTTATTTTAATAAAATACATAAAAAAAATATTGATGGACTGTGGAAAGCGATGAATTGATGTCAATACATCAGATGGCGCCATCAATCTGGTCATTCGTGCCCTACCCACGATCCCCTTGATGGGTGTGGTCAACTCGAAGGACAAAGCTTCGACGCCCACGCGCTGTTACAGTTAAGAAAATCATATGGTCTTATTGTAATAACTGAGGTAAGATATAACCGAACTGAAATCGATATTTCTAAACATACTTACCGGTACCGTACTGCTTCTTTTAAATTATAGTTTACTTGATCTATCATTTGCACAAGTCTGTCCAAGGGTCCCTGGTAGCAGTTACTGAAGAAAAATTATTCAAGCGCCAGCGTTGTACAGATTCATACATTCAGAAAAGGTATTGATTAACGAAATATTTAGCAACCATTCTGAAGAAAAACCATTCAATTGTCATTTGTTGTATTTTGATCCAGAAATTGAAAACTTTATTATTTGCTAAATTTAAAAGGAAAAAAATACTAAGTCAGACCAACAAAATTCCCCACGACGATTAAAGCGCATCAAATTTTTTTAAAAAAATGAATTAATCTTAAATATTGGTTTTATTTCATTTTCCTTCTCTCTTGATTGCTGTTTGTAAAAAATTACTTTCAACTTGTATCCATAATGTTTGACTTTTTAAATTTCAGAATATTCATTTTTGATGTGATTGTGTAATATCTCATTGATCAGCATAAAGTTCGTGCCAGTTTGCAGAACAAACAGTTTGTGCATTGAAAATGGAGGGAAAACAAAAGCGTTTTAGATGCAATCTGTGTGATTATTCTTGTTCATTTTATTATCAGTTGAAGAGTCACATGCTTAAACACACTGGTGAAAAGCCCTTCAAATGTGAAGAGTGTTCACTTTCCTTTAGGCTTAAACGACAATTGACTGACCATGTGCGAGTGCACACAGGAACACAATTCAAGTGCCATCTTTGTGCTTATTCCAGTATTCTTCGTGGGAGTTTAAAAAGTCATATTTTAACTCATACCGGAGAAAAAACATTGAAGTGCCATCTTTGTGCTTATTCCTGTAATGGAAGTGGGAATTTAAAACATCATATTGCAACTCATACGGGAGAAAAACGATTCAAGTGCCATCTTTGTGCTTATTCCTGTCATCGTAGTGCGAGTTTAAAACATCATATTGCAACTCATACGGGAGAAAAAAGATTCAAGTGCCATCTTTGTGCTTTTTCTTGTAATCGTAGTGGGAGTTTAAAAGTACATATTGCTACTCATACAGGAGAAAAAAGATTCAAGTGCCATCTTTGTGATTATTCCTGTAATAATACTGGGCATTTAAAACGACATATTTTAACTCATACGGGAGAAAAAAGATTCAAGTGCCATCTTTGTGCTTATTCCTGTTTGCAAAGTGGCAATTTAAAACAACATATTTTGACTCATACAGGAGAAAAGCCATTCAAGTGCCATCTTTGTCCTTATTCTTGTAACCATAGTGGGAATTTAAACCAACATTTGATCTCTCATAGTCGAAAAAAACCACTCAAGTGTCATTTATGTGCTTATTCCTGTGTTCAAGATAGGTCTTTAAAAAATCATATAGCAAAACACAGATGAATGACCAGATTAATCATTTACAGTAGGTTCCAGTGAAGTTAGACCACGCTGGATTTTTACTCTGAACAAATTAAATTTTAATCCAAAAAATAAACACAGTTACAAATTAAAAAAAATTAATGAAATGAAACTAAACTATATGATACCCTCTACTTGGGGCCAGAAAATGGTTGTTCTCCTATAATTAGAAAAAAAGTTATATGGAAAAATAATCATGTCATGCCTGTCACTAAGCTTAGACTTGTGACCGTGCGGCGGTCACGACCTTATCAAAAATTTGAATCGATTGATTAATCGATTTGTATTTTGTATTTTGTTTTCTTGTGTATACCTAATTCATATAGATTGTTTTTTTGTTTTCCATTAGTATTTCTGTTGTTTTGTAGCAATATATTTCCATTTTTGCACTGGATATTAATTATGCAATTTAATTTCCTATCTTTGATGCAAGTTTTGTTTGGGGAAATTGATCAATTTATTTTTCTTCCAAATATACCATTTTTGTGAATAACTGTAAAAAATAATGTGAAATTATTTTTTGTATGGTGTTTAGAGTAAATGTCACGTGGAAAATGACTTTACCAGTGTCAGTAGTAAATTTGTAAAAAAAACTCGTTTTTTTATTCGTCATTTACTCGTACAATTTAAAAAATAATTTGACAAATATCGGTGTACGAAACTTATTTTAAAAAAATACATAAAAAAAATATTGATGGAACTATTTTTTGTAGAAAGCAATGAATTGATGTCAATATTTACACAGTAAATAAAAATTGTACGGTATTTACAAAACAAATACACAAACTAAACCCAAAAACAACAGTAAAGCGTAAACCACGCTCGACAAACACCCTTCGTTGTTATTCTCATTATTCAAGTAATCCGCATAGTGGAAAACTTTAACATTATCACTAGCAGCCCCCCACGGATTGCTGCCATCATCGAAAAACATCGGACAATCATCCCCTAAAAATATTCAAAAATAAAATAAAATAAAATAATTTCAAACAATAAGGTGACCAACATTTTCACAATGAAAAGGAGGACAAAAAATAAAAATAAAAATAATTTTTTGAAATTTGGAATTTTTTAACAGAATTTGTGGAGACATTTTGGAAAAATTATAAAATTTGTCAAAATATTTTTGAAAATTCCAAAATTTATTGGAATATTTTAGAAAAATTCTAAAATTTCTTAAAAACCTTAAAATTTGTCAAAATTTGTTTGTTTTAATTCTAAAATTTGTTGAAATATTTTGGAAAAATTCGTGGCATCCCAAATATTGAAAAGGAGGACATAAAGGAGGACACCTTACGAGGGAGGACAGACCTTACGGTTGGTCAACTTGCAAACAAAAAACATCACATACTTTCCCTTTCGTATTCCGTCATATAAATGGCGACCGACGCGCCTTCGGAAAAATTGAAACTATCCACTCGTTGATTCGTATTACAATAATCGCCGACGCCGTACGACATCATTACGCTGTTCAAATCGGCGCGCTGGTAGACCCAGCAACGAAACCGGTTGAACGCGTCTTCCTCGTCGGTCGTGATCAAGTACGAGCGCAGATTCTCTTTCCAGAACCCGACACAACTCATGATGTAATCGGGGTCACCTAAAAATTAAAAATTATAAAATTAACAATTAAAACGGCGGCGAAAACAAATTGTGACTTCCTTAACTGTAAATGTCGACCGGTCGGCCCAAATAATCGACCGATAGACAATAATTTGCGTCGATTAGAATCTGGCGTTGGTCGCCATCGCAGACCGACAGATCGGATATGTTGTGCTTGCAATCGACGCTGGGGCGCGGCGACTGCGTGATGCCGCCGCGAATGCGGGTCGCGAACGGGATGTCGCCTTTTTGGTCGAATTTGAATTTGCCGGCGATCGGACATCGGATCGGTATCGGATCCTTCACTAAAAAAAATAAATGGGTTTTTAGGTTTAGTTTTTTGGTTTTTAAATTAATTTACAAATCATGATGTTGTAGGTCCAGTCGAGTTTGTTTGGGAATGAGACCCAGGAGCAGACGGTGTGGAATCGATTGATCCACATGGCGTTTCCTTTTCTGAATCGAATTATGTTGTGGTGGCGAGCGAGGAATTCGTAACAAATGTAATCTTTTTGACTGGAAAGAAAAAAGATGAATTGTTTAGCACAAAAAAATATTTCTGGAGTCAAAGATTGGTCATTTTAGTGCAAAAATGAAACTGTAATGCCTTATTTAATCCAAAAATGCAGCTGGAATGGTATTTATGACAAAATGGACCCTAAATGTGCAAAAATGCAATGATTTATACTAAAAACATTAAAAAAATCTAATTTTTTATACTAAAACTATCCAGAAATGCAATCTTATATGCTAAAAACATCTAAAAATGCAATTTTTTACACCAAAAACATCCAAAAATGCAATTTTTACACCAAAAACATCCAAAAATGCAATTTTTTTTTTTACACCAAAACATCCAAAAACCGATTTTTTACACCAAAAACATGCAAAAATGCAATTTTTTACACCAAAACATCCAAAAATGCAACTTTTAACACCAAAAAATTCAAAATTGCCATCTTTTTTACAGAAAAACATTTCGTAATGCCCTTTAATCCAAAAAATGATTTAAAAATGCCCTTTTCAATCCCAAAAATGTACAAAAATGCCCTTTTCAATCCCAAAAATGTACAAAAATGCCATTTTTAATGCCATTTTATACGAAAAATAACACTAAAATAGAAAAAAAGAATAATCAAACATTGGCTTTACCATCCATCAACACCCAATCTGGCCAACATGTATCGATTCCCCCTCTGTTCCTGACACACATAAATATGTCTTCGATAACGGTACGTATCAGGATGCCACGTCTCAATGATATGCGTCGTATTCATAACAACCTCCGCGTCGATATTTGCCGTGTTGATCCACGTGCCGCTAAAATTCTGCGGGAAATTGCAACCCGGAACAACCACTTCCGCCTTGACGGGGGTCAAATGCAGCCGTTCGGGGCTCTCTTGCGGCGTCTTAAGCACGCTACAATCCGGCGTAATCGAGATACCCAAATATAAATCGTCGTCCCGATTTTTCAACTAAAAAATACAAATTAAACAAAACATCAAATAAATAAATACAAAAAAGCAGGGCATGCGCACGCGAGTGGGATTCGGACACCTGACCGGTGCTGAGGCGCCAGAAGATACTGAACGCACTCTTATTGGAGAAAAACCAACTAGAACACTGTTTTAATGGTTGTTTGGCCTTTATTGTTGCGTCTAGGGGAAGTGTCCCAGAAGTTTCCCTGTGTTTGGGGCGCTTTGCAGTGACCCAGTCCATGATCGAATGCCGACCACGTAACCAAGAGGCCCCGAGGGCGGCAAAGATCGTTGTTTTTGTAACTACTCAAGTCACTTCCATATCGCTTTCTTTATTCTGCAGTCTGCGGACGTTTCGGACGCGAGTGGTCATGCAATCATGCACGTTAACCGTTGCGAACGAACTGTCAATCCGGGGCCCCCACTTCCGGTTCCGCCCTGCGAAAGGTACAAAGTCCTCTTATGGTTTGCAGCTCCAACTGGCAGTGCTGGACTGGCAAGGCGGGCTACCGGGAGTTTCCCGGTGGCCCGTGGCTCGGTGGCCCGTGGCCGACCCGCCAAACCCGCCGACGCATTTTTTAGTCTGAAAATGCACTTTTTTTGGTCTGAAAATGCATTTTTTGCTCGGAAAATGCATTTTTTGGTCTGTAAATGCATTTTTTGATCGGAAAATGCACTTTTTTTGCTCGGAAAATGCATTTTTTTTGGTCTGAAAATGCATTTTTTGGTCTGAAAATGCATTTTTTGGTCAGAAAATGCACTTTTTTGGTCTAAAAATGCATTTTTTTTGTCTGAAAATTCCTTTTTTGGTCGGAAAATGCACTTTTTTGTTTAAACATGCATTTTTTTTAAAAAAGGAATTATTTTTTGTTCAAAAACAAATTTTTTTGTCTAAAAATCCATTTTTTTTTTGTCTAAAAAATAAAAAATCCAATTTTTTCATCAAAAATCCTTCTTTTTGTCTAAAAATCCTTTTTTTTTTGTCTAAAAATCCTTTTTTTGTGGCCCGACCCATCTGGATTTCCCGGTAGGAAATTTGTTCCCAGTCCAGCCCTGCCAACTGGTGACGTGGAGCTGTGCCAGGGTGCACTCTGATGCGGTTCTGACCGCTGACCGGTCACACGCGAACTTACAAAACATCGATATTTCTCCTCTTTTCGCGACTCCTTCGAATTCACGGCGGCAAAATAGTGATTTTTATCCACGAACCAGTCGCCCAAACAGCTGTAGTAAACATCTACAACATTTTTATTTTTTAAATTATTATTTTGATTTATTATATTATTTTTTGTTTTGTTTTGGTTGTACCGGCGTCGATGGTTTTGGCCATTCCCTCGCATTTCTTGTAATTGACGACGAATTGTTGGTTTTCGATGTTGAATTGGGTGCCCGGGGTCTGGCAGGAGGTGATGTTGGCTTCGCGGTTCGAGCACTGGCCGGTGAACATGTCGCGCCGCTGATAGGCAAAGTGCCAAACGCCTTCCAGACTCGAGCGGCAGTTGAGTGGCGTTGGGTTTTCGTTGAACATGGTGATGGCGTTTTGGGTCGAGTCTAAATATTTGCACACTTCGGATAGCGTTGGGGCGACGCCAAACTTGAGATTGACACATTCGGCTGGAAGTGGAAATGGGATTAGTTGAGGGGATTGTGAAAATAATGTGCATTGAGAAATAATCGCACGGGGTTAGTCAGGGTGATCAGACGTTCCGGTTTTGTGTGGCCGGTGTTTTAAAAATCGATCAATTGCTCATAATGAGAGTAGTTTAATTGGTTTAATTTGTGCAGAAATTATAGAAATGTTGTCTGAAAAGTCGACGACTTGTTGATTATTAAGAACAAGATGGAGTTACAATGCTCACACCAAAGAGTACTGGTTTATATTTCATTTTATGAGATTTAGAATTTTTTTTTTATATAATTTACAATTTTTTCATACAATTTAAAATTTTTTTTCATGAAATTTTGAAATTGTTTTATGAAATTTTGAAATTATTTTAGGAAATTTTGAAATTATTTCAGGAAATTTTGAAATTATTTCAGGAAATTTTGAAATTATTTCAGGAAATTTCGAAATTATTTCAGGAAATTTTGAAATTCAAAATTTCATTTATAAAAACTATAGAAATTCAAAATTTCATTTATAAAAACTATAGAAATTCAAAATTTCATTTATAAAAACTATAGAAATTCAAAATTTCATTTATAAAAACTTTAGAAATTCAAAATTTCATTTATAAAAACTTTAGAAATTCAAAATTTCGTTTATAAAAACTTTAAAAATTCAAAATTCCTCATGAAATTACGATATTATCCTTTAAACAAATTAAAACCTGGTCACCCTAACCTAACTTCATAGAATTTTACTTTCTAACTTTTCCACCAAATTAATAGTCCGTACAAGAATCCTGACACAGGAGTAACAATTACTAAATAAAAAATAAATAAATAAAAATAAATAAATAGATAAATAGATAAATAAATAAAAACTTCTGTTAAATCACTTTGTTTGAAAAACAAATGTAAAATTGTCATTGTTTGTGTTTGACAAATACAAACAAGTCCCTCTGTTGGTCATTGTAGAGGAATCAAATTCGGTCACTGTGTTCACACCATTTTCCCTTGAAAACCAATGGCCTTGGATAACGAATGGAATTTTGCAGCCAACTGTAAAATAAATTTAAAAAATAAAATTAAATTAAATAAAAATTTAATTCTGATTTGTCATGTGTCATAGGGCGTCACCCTCGCCCATGTTTTCATTAAATAATTGATTAAATAACGCATCATTTAATTAATTACGTAATTAGTTATTTACCAATGGAATCGCTTTGCCCACCTGTTATCTGTATTGATATCCATAGCAACCAAGCAGTGGATAATAATAGTGTGTTCTGCATCGCCTTTTTATCACTTCAAAACTTCGGAACTTTCAGGTGTTGTTCGGTTGTGAGTCAGAAATGGATAATGAAAGACCGACACTCGGAGTTAGTTTGGTTTTCTATTGGGAGATGGCGGTGAGGTGGATGAGCGCTACCGTTTGACAGAAAGTAGTAGTTTCCTTTGTTGTTGTTGTTGTTGTTGTTGTTGTTGGAGTAGAGTTTTTAACTCTCTCCGTTAAAATGTTTTAGACAAGATGTGTGTTGTAGTTATTGGAATTGTGGTGTTTTGTGTGGGCATTTAAAAGATTTTGATTTTGTGGGTATAAGAAAAATGGTATGTAGATATCTTGTAGTTTCATATAAAATTTGAAAAATGTATGCAAATTTTGCAATTTTCTAGACAATTTTGTAATTTTGTACAAAGTTCTGCAATTTTATAGACAATTTTGTAATTTTGTTCAAAGTTCTGCAATTTTCTAGACAATTTTGCAATTTTATGAAAAATTGCAAATTGTCATTTAAAAAATATAAAATTTGGCCATTTTTAATGAAACTTGGCAATTTTTAATAAAACTTGGCAATTTTTAATGAAATTTGGCAATGTTTTATGAAATTTTACAATTTCACATGAACTTTTGCAATTTTTCATGAAATTTTGCTAATAATTCAGGAAATTTTTCTACTTTCCATAAAATTTTGTAAGTTTTCAGGAAATTTTGTCAATTTTTCATGAAATTTTGACATTTTCAATAAGATTTTGACATTTTTAATAAAATTTCGCCCATTTTTTATGAAATTTTGCCATTTTTTCAAGAAATTTTACAAATTTTTCATAAAATTTTGCCCATTTTTCATGAAATTTTGCCCATTTTTTATGAAATCTTGTCAATTTTTCCAATTTTCCATGAAATTTTGCTAATTTTTCCCGAAATTCTATGCAATTTTTCATTCAATTTTGCTTATTTTCATGAAAATGTGAACTTTTCAAGAAATTTTTAATTTATAATTTAACAGTCAAGTGGAGATGCCGCAAGTCACCCCTGCGAATCCGCCATCATCTTAGACAACGGCTCGGGCCTAATGAAAGCCGGATTCGCCGGCAACGACGCCCCAACCGTCGTCTTTCCATCAGTCGTCGGATGCCCCAAACACCCAAACGTCATAATCGGATCACTGTCCAAAGATCTATACGTCGGCGACGAAGCAATGGCAAAGCGCGGTGTCCTGTCTATCCGTTATCCAATCGAACACGGCATCGTCGTTGACTGGGACCACATAGAACGAATTTGGGCACACCTCTTCAACGACGAATTGCGCATCGATCCAGCCTGCCATCCGATCCTACTCACTGAAGCCCCTTTCAATCCCAGAGGAAATCGGGAGCAAATGGTGCAAATAATCCTTCACCCTTGAATCATCTTTAGGTCACCAACAGATTTACCGCATTTTGTAGGCACCCTGGACAGGAACGTAGCTACCACACCGCAGGGCCATGCGGTGCATGGGGGCCCCTTAGTTTTGGGGGCCTTTCAATTTCCAAAAAAAAAATAAAATATTTTCGAAAATTATTTTTGGGAAATTTTTGTGTGGTAATTTTGGGGCCACAAAGGCATATTTATGGTCTGGGGCCCTTCTCGCAGCCTTTTTTGGGACCCCAAAGGCGTATTTACAGTCTGGGGCCCTTGTGCAGCCTTTTTTGGGACCCAAATCTTAAAAAATACAAAGAAAAAAAATTTATTTTATTTTATATTTTGTTGGTATTTCTGGGCCCCTAAAAATCGATGAGGGGGCCCAATAATATTTTTGCATGGGGGCCCAAAATTTGAAGCTACGCCTCTGACCCTGTAAACTAACATGGCTGCTCATTGCTAATGAAAAAGTATTAAAAAATTATGATAATAATTCAATTTTTGTGGGCCCTTGACACTTGGGGGCCCTATTAGTCTCTATGTAGATCCGCCCCAGACTAAACCCAATAACTTTCAACAACTAGATGCAAATCATGTTCGAAAGATTCAACTTCCCGGCCGCCTTCGTCAGCATCCAAGCGGTCTTGTCCCTCTACGCTTCAGGTAGAACAACCGGCCTCGTGCTGGACAGTGGCGACGGCGTGACTCATTCAGTGCCCATATACGAAGGCTATGCTCTCCCGCATGCAATCCAACGCCTGGACCTAGCCGGACGAGACATAACCGACTACTTGTGCAGATTATTGACCGAAAGAGGCTTCGTGTTCACCACGTCGGCCGAAAGGGAAATCGTGAGAGAAATAAAGGAGAAACTCGGTTACGTGGCGCAGGATTTCCAGAGAGAATTGGTCGAAGCTGCGGTCAATCCTGACTCGGTGGAAAGGATACACGAGTTGCCGGATGGTCAGGTGGTCATGGTGAGTGACGAAAGGTTTCGCGGGCCGGAAGCGATGTTTAGGCCCTCTTTGGTCGGTTTGGAGTACCCCGGGTTGCACGAAATGGTGTTCAATTCGATCATGAAGTGCGATATTGATCTGCGGAAGGATTTGTTCTGTAATGTGGTGCTGAGCGGCGGGAATACGGTGTTTCCCGGAGCGGCCGAGAGGCTGCAGACCGAGCTGAGTAGGCTGAGGTGTCGGCCGATACCGGCGAGGATTGTTTTCCCGCCAGAGAGAAAGTATTCGGTGTGGATCGGCGGCTCGATTCTAGCGTCGTTGGCTACGTTTCAACCGATGTGGGTCACCAGGCAGGAATATATGGAATTTGGTGCTGCGGTCGTGCATAGAAAATGTTTTTAAAATTTGTGTGCGAATGTAATGACTGTGGAATAAACATGAACAAAACAAATATTTATTCAATTCACTTCTATTTAATAATTCAATAATTACCACGCTGCAGTTGGGCCCGGGACAAAATCGCAGTTCCAAACCAAAAGTTTATTTTGCTTTTAATAGATTTACAATAGGCGCATTCATAAAGTTATTTAAACTTGTTTACATTTTTGAAACCAGTCTAAATGTAAGGTTTTACGTGTTAAATTTGACATTTAGGCTGGTTTAAAATATTTAAACAAGTTTAAATGACGTTATGAATGTGCCTTTGCCAATATTGTTTTGAAATGTCGTGAAATGACGTCCTTTGAAGCAATAAAAATATTAGGAGGAATATTAAGAGGATTTGTTTTGATAAAGAATATTTCGTGGCAGGAAGTGTAGATCAGGGCCTCTTTTATATGTTTAACATAGGATTTCAACCAGACGCGTAGCTTCAACTTTTGGGCCCCCATGCAAAAATATTATTGGGCCCCCTCTTAGATTTTTAGGGGCCCAAAATCCCAACAAAATATAAAATAAAATAAATTAATTTCTTTTTTCTTTATATTTTTTAAGATTTGGGTCCCAAAAAAGGCTGCGCCAAGGGCCCCAGACTGTAAATACGTCTTTGGGGTCCCACAAAAGGCTGCGAGAAGGGTCCCAGACCATAAATACGCTTTTGTGGCCCCAAAATTATCACATAAAAATTTCCCAAAAATAATTTTTGAAATTTTTTTGGAAATTGAAGGACCCCTAAAACTAAGGGGCCCCCATTCACCGCATGGGCCTGCAGTATGGTAGCTACGCCTTTGATTTCAACGTTCTTCACATTCAAAAATTATTAACTCGCACTAAATGTTTGAATTTTTTTGTGTTATTCCTTTTTTGTTCATTTTCAAGCAATAAAAATATTAGGAGGAATATTAAGAGAAAAGGAACTATTCTTATTTGATTTGTTTTGATAAAAAAATATTTTGTTTAATATAGGATTTCGACGTTCTTCACTAGCAAAAATTATTAAAATAACTATGAATAAGAACGAAATAAGAAAAATATGACAGGACAGTGCAGTCAATGTTACCGGAACATTCCTTCAGAACCATATGCACTAATTGAATTTGATTAATTAATATAAAATTGTTTTAGTAAAATCACCGAATTTATTTAAACAATTTCATTTCTTTCCACTTTTCACAGCATTATTTACCAGTAAAAAAAAAAACAACAACACAGTTTTTAAAACAATTCAACACTTATTTGTCAATAAAATTGGCCATCGGGTCATCATCCCGGCCCTTCTTCATGAAATAAGCTTCCATCTCTTCTTGCGACGGCTCCTTCTCTTGCCGCATACTGTTATACGGTCGCTTCCTCTCGTCCATCGACAGCAATCTTTCCGCACGGCTCCTGTTCTCATCCTCCCTAACCAAAGCCAATTGCAACCGCTGCTGCTTCGCATCCTCGCCATCGCTATCCTCGTCATCCCTTTTCCTCTTTTTCTTCTTCTCTTGTCTTTTCAACAATCTATTCTGATCTTCCTCAGCATCACCTGCATCAGTTTGACTGATTATTTCATCTTGACTGATTATTTCATCTTGTTGCTCTTCAATCGCGTTTTTGCCGCTTTCGCCGATACAATACGAATTGAGCACAAACTGGTGGCAACACTGGTAACCCCAGCATCCATTCCTCCAAAACGAGCCCCACACACTCGTGTGATTGTTCGTGTAAACGTCCTCGTCGTAGCTGGACCTCAACACGGCTTTCACCATCCCCTTGATTACTTTGCCGTGCTTGGAATATTCGACGTATCCTTCCGATTGGGCCAGAAGGAGTTCCTTATCCGGTATATCCAGATGCTCCGCGCCGCCGTACTTGTCCAAAATGCTCTCACGAACGTCCACCTTGTATTTGATTTTCTTTTTCTCGAATTCTTGATTCAGCAGCTCCAATTTCGTCGGTTCGGCCAACAAGTGCACGTCGACGCCCTTCTCGTACGCCTCCCACGCGAACAACTGCGCCGTGGCATGTTTGCCCGTGTCGCCCGAAAATCGCACGAAATTGTCGCCGGCGTACTGTACGTCTTCCGGATGCATGCCGGCATCTTTGTACGGGTTGTCGCGCATGGTTCGCGATTTCGGATCATAATAGGCCGAATTTATGTCCAAATTGCGTAAATATTTCGCCGTGTCCTCCCGAATTCGAAGATTTCGGACGGTGATCCGCTGTTTGCTGTCCACTTTCGTACCGGGCATGTCCACGTCGTCCGCGTATTTATCCTCGTCATGATTGGCGTCGCCCTCGACGTCTTTCGCGTCCCCGTCGTCCGATTTTTGGTTTAGTTTCTCCGCTTTTAACTGCCGTTTCGCCTCTTCAACTTTCCCGTACTCCTCGATGACCGCTTTGTGTTCGTCGGGGTTGTAGCCGTTCCACCGGTCCCGTTTGCCGTCGTAGTTTAAATTCAAATTCGGCTGCGCGAATTCGTCCGGCGCGATATCTTCGCCCGTGTAACGCGCTCCGATTTTTCTCGGTCGTTCGAAGCAGTCTTTTTTCTTGTGCGTTAGTGCCCCGCAGTTTTCGCACGCGCCCTTGCGGAATCGAGTCGCATTAACGGTTCGCGACCCCCTGTGGTACCAGTCTTGGAGCGTGGAAACTTCTTTTTGTTTTTCGGGCGGCGGACGTTGGTGTTTTAAAGTCGGACCGGAGGATCCGTAGTACCAAGGTACTTGCGTGATATACTGGGGTATGTGCGGGTTGATATCTTTTCCTTCCTCGTCCACTTCCGCCGGAGCGGTTCCGGCTTTTCGAGCTTCTTCTAGTTCCTTCGCTTTCTTCCAATCTTCGCGCGTTTTTTTCTTCGGTTCCTCGACGTCTTTGGCCTTGACGATCGCGGAAAGTGGAAGCGAGTGACTTGAATTTGCCATTTTCACTTACGGTAGGTCGTGTAATGATTGAAATGGTGTGGTGTTGGACGAATGTATCGGAGGATTATGTGGGTGAACGTGTGTGAAACGTTTGAAAACGATTGTTGACGTCATTGGACATTGCTAAAATGACCAACAGGTGGTGCAGTTGTGCCAATTCGCCGCGGGTCAATGGCTCCTTTGAAGATTGGGGTTGGGAACCCCCACCTTAAGTGTTGCTCTTCCACTGGGTCAAGGCGAGGACTGGTTTTAGTTCTTGGTCAAGGTGATAAAATAAACATGAAAACTACTGCGATGAAAACAGACAAAATGGAAATGAAAACATGAAATAAACTTGAAAACAAATTAAATGAATGTAAAAACAGATGAAATAAACATGAAAACAGATTAAATGAACTTGAAAACAGATGAAATAAACATGAAAACAAATTAAATAAATATGAAACCAGATGAAATACGCAGAAATCAGATGAACTACCCGGAAATCCGATGATATAACATGAAAACAGACCAAATAAACATGAAAATACATTAAATAAGCATGAAAACAGACCAAATAAACATGAAAATACATGAAATAAGCATGAAAACAGACCAAATAAACATGAAAATACATGAAATAAGCATGAAAACAGACCAAATAAACATGAAAATACATGAAATAAGCATGGAAACAGATCAAATAAACATAAAAATACATTAAATAAGCATGAAAACAATTTTTTTCATTTATTTTTAATTGTTTTACCGACTCCTGTAGTAAACACAATTTCAAAAAATATTTTAACTTTTACATCTATTTATTCATTGAATCATTCATTAAATCGACCATTAGAAGTTTTATTACAAGTTTATTGCAAATAAAAATGAATGTCTTGCACATTTACACACAAACAAAACGAGTTGCCTAATTGGCTATGTGTACATTGTGTCATTTACAACACAAATATGTGCATTATCAATCATCACTCTTCATCCTCCTAATTCTCAGTCACGCGTGCATGACCTGAATGTTTTACTTCATTACTAACGCTATTTTTAGATACACTCGGTATCTTGGTTTTCCCCATCTTCTCCAAAACGTCGTCACACCACCCACACGCTTCAAAAATACATTTACAGTCGAATAAACAACAAAACACACGACATTCTCTTGTGGTAACGGTGTCACTAATCTAGACCGACTTTATTTTCCACCAACAAAACCGTCAACACCAACTGAGATTTAAAAAACAAACAGGAAATGTTGCATAACTCAATTCCAGTTCGGTGAAAAGATAACGCGCAAATTTCAAGCGAAATCAAACACCAAGTTGAATAAATAAAACATTTAATAATAACAACTAAAAACGATACATTCAAAATACACAAAATACATAATTTTTTTATTTTCACAACTTGGTCGTGATATTCGGCGCTTCTTTGACGTACGACGTCCTGGTCACTGGCAAACTATCACAAACGGTCAACTGTGACCGCGGTCTCACGTCCACTTTCAAGCAGCACCTGTACCGAATCACTTTGATGCTCGGCACAAGTCCAAAAGTCAAATAAATGCCCACGCCGATCAAAATGGTCAAATAGTTGTTGACGACCGTGAACCAGCGTGGTCCACTGTGCACCCAATCGGCACCCAAACGCGCGTGGATCGCGTAGTCGGACACATTGAACACCCAGGCCAAGCCCATCACAAGGAAGAGTTTGAGGTAAAGACGATATCTAGAAATGTCGACAGTGTTTACATGTAGAAGTGGGTTAATGGCGCTTTGTTTTGATTTTTATTACCTCGCTTTGACGCGATTGGTGGATCTAATTGCTTCGGCTTGTTTACTTGTTACGTGAATAGCTTTGGCTGTGAGAACGAAAAAGACGATGTTGATGACCAGCATGATTATTCTGGGCGCTGTGTTGAAGAGGAAGAAGCCTTCGAGGTTGTTGATGCTCATGGCGCATCTTATGTCTGGATCGGTGGCGTTTGGTGGGCGATAAGATGGCCTGTGGAAGATATGGGAAAAGTTAATGTTTTTTTTTTTGGTTTCGTTGCGTTTTACTGTAAATTTAGCGAGTATGAATCAGTGTTGGAAGTTCATTCATTCTTAGATTTTGGATTACTAGACAGGACTTCCTACTTCCACTGAGGAATTAAGTCGTCTGATATCACGCAGTATGCACTGGGAGAAGTAATAGGGTCAAAAGGTGTAAAAGCCTCAAATACTATTTTTAAAAAGTTTTAACACTTGCAAGATGTATTAGCATAAAGGTGTAATGGCATATACCTTCATGTTCATTATACCTCAATGGTGTAATCTGACACCAAAAAGGTGTGTAAGTAGGGAGAAGCGTTTTGGAAGCTGTATTTTTTTCTAGTGTGGCGTCGCAAACCGGTTTTTGTGTGTAAATGGCCGAAGATTGAACTTTCCAATATTTTGAAAAATTATACTTGTATCGAGATTTAAAAAATTAGTTAATTTAAGCTCTAATAAGGGAATTTGGAGGCAGGAAAAATATGCAATTTTTGGGCTGAAAATTACAATTTAGATTTTAAAAAGTGCAATTTAGATGAAAAAAGTGCAATTAAGATGAAAAAAGTGCAATTAAGATGAAAAAAGTGCAATTAAGATGAAAAAAGTGAAATTTAGATAAAAAAAAAAGTGAAATTTAGATGAAAAAAGTGCAATTTAGATGGAAAAAGTACAATTTAGATGAATAAACGTGCAATTTAGATTTAAAAAAGTGCAATTTAGATTTAAAAAGTGCAATTTAGATGAAAAAAGTGAAATTTAGATGAAAAAAGTGAAATTTAGATGAAAAAAGTGAAAATTAGATGAATAAACGTGCAATTTAGATGAATAAACGTGAAATTTAAATGAATAAAAGCTGCAGTTTTGTGAAAAAAAATTTGACCATAGTCGAAAAAAGGTGCAATTTAGTGGAAAAAAGCTGCAAAGAAAATTGCCATTTAGATGGAACAAACTGCATTTAAATATCAAAAATTCAATCTGAATGGGAGACGAAGGAAGAAAAAAATGAAGTTAAAATGCTCAGTAAAAACAATTTTAGGTAGAAGATTTAAAATTGAAACAAAAAAATACATTCTAACCTCAAAACAAACTATTCCACACAAAAAAAATCCCCAAAATCCAATTTTCGTAATAAAATAAACATTCCCCTCTACACTAGAAGAAATATAGGTGTCAAAAGGTGCAAAGCATACACTTTTTTAGCATAACTTATACTAAATATCAGCACAAAGTATCGTTTAAATTATTGATAGGTGTTAACATTTTTTAAAAGGTGTATTGGAGACTTTTATACACCTTTTTACACATACTGTATTATTTCTTTCAGTGTAAACTTCACCTTTAGGCTTTAATCACCTTGTACTCACGGCCAACAAATGCCACTGCTCCGATTGAAATTCAAAACAAAACCAAACATTGTCCAACCTTGACACTCATCTTTTGCACTCAAACCACACAAACCCATTCTAAAACACAAAAACTTAATACCTACTTCATATACTGCGGAATCCTATCGATATTATCAACGACGACGGCCGTCATAGCAATACAAAACGGCAATCCCCACGCGTACAAACAATACTTAACAAACCGCCTCCACTTGAACAACTTCCTCCCATTCGACGCCCCGCTCTTCATGTTCGTTATCGTCCTCCAAATATCGAACGCCATCACATTGAGCCAGAAAAACGTGGCCAAAATCGTGAAATGTCGCGTGAATCCGAACAACGTGCACTGCCAATGCGACACCGTCTGCGCGGGCACGTTGAGCAGGTTGCACACCCCGGTCACGTAATGCACCAAATGACTCACGCACAAACACATCAAATTGAGCCCGGGCACCGACCCGAGTTCCCTCTTGACCGCGTACACGAGCATCGTCGCGAGCAGGCACAAAATGCTGAAGAAAAGCATCCCCAACGCGACGTAGCCGGTGATGTAGCTCACGGTCTCGTCGTTGGCGAACTGCACGTGACAATCGACGGGACTGTCGCCGAATTCCTCGCCCAATTGCCGGATGAGCCCCGCACGAACATCGGACGGCAAGTTGAGGATGCACGCGGTTTTGTTGTTGAGGTATACGACGTTGTGCTCGCCCGTCGCGTTCACGATTTTGCCCCAGCACGCGTCGTTGGGCGCGACGGAGTTGCGGAACTGCGGCCAATCGGGGCTGTAACCGACCGTAGCGATGCACATGAATTCCCGCATGATCAGCCGTGTGTTTGCGGTGTGCGAGTGTGTTCGGATGGTGTTTGCATGGCGATTTAGGTCAGATGGAAATAGAAATTAGTAATTAGTGAGATAAGAAAAAGCCACTCCTATATTTAAATGGAAATTTCGTAGTTTTTGTCGGTGAGGTGAGGATTTGTTGGTTTGTGTGTGAGTTTACATCCGTTGTGCTGTGATTGCGACCAGGTTCGCCCACGTGTTTTCAAGGCGAGCGGGTTTGGAGTGCGGAAATAAATAAATGTTATGTGCGGTTGATTGGAGTCGAGCGCGGAGTCATGGTCACCGAGTCATAGAGGACGGGAGGAAGTGGAGAATGGAATTTCCATCCCGTGTTGGTGATGCACGATGAGGTTGAGTGTCGTGTCGGTGATGGCCGCGGTTCCCCCCTCGGATTTGTGACCTCAATTAGTGGGAAAAAAGTTTTGAGGTGCGCGTGGAAATGTTTTATGACCTTGAGGAATGGTCAGTTTTAAAAAAAATATTTTTTTTTTTATGTGTTGGAATGTTCTTGTTAATGAGTCATTCATCCGTTGGTTTGATTGCAAGGTGAAAATGTGTGTGTTTGAGCCACCTATTGGAGGGAAAATGAATTAAATAGTTTAATTGATGGTGTTATTGAAAGATGGGGAAAGCGAAATGTGTAAAAATAGACAGATGGTAACACCCAAAATGAAAAAAGGACTGTTATTGTGTTTCATGTTTTTTCATCTGTATTCTTGTTTATTTTATCAAAATGGAAAATCCACCTTGACCCAGTGGCACAACTAAAGGACGTTGGCTGGAGAGCAACATGGGGGACATTGAACCGCGGCGATCTGTGTGTCATACTCATTTTAGTTGTGAAGAATCTCGTTTCTTATTGTTTCTCATTTCTCGTTGCTCGTTTCTTCTTTGGTGCGCGTCTTTTGCTCGTTTTTGGCGCGTTTGCGCATTTTGCGCGCTTCTGCGCGCGCGTGTGTTTAAAACGTCGTGCAGACGTTCAACGGAACGTTTTGCTGACGTTCAACGGAACGTTTTGCTGACGTTTTGGATTGTTTTGCCTATAAAAGTGAACGTTTTATAACATATCAAATAAAGTTTCACTACTGGTGACGAGCTTAGGATCGAAAGGCCTTTAGTGACAATTTAAATTTTTGGTTTTATTTGAAGAGAGTGCCAATAACGCCATAAACAAAACATCATACCAACTATACGCTTTTACAACAACTATTGCATAAAATTTTTTTCAATAATAATAAATAAATAAAATGGCATTTAAAAATACAACTGGCAGTGCAAAACTTGTAAAATGGAATTTCACTTCTTGCAGTAGGCAGGAATTAGAATTTAATAAACTTGATTCTGGATTTGTACCCACTCTCCTCAGTGTACCATTTCATTTATTACTGGCCCGAAAATTGGTATTGCTAGTGGACCTCGATCAAACGTTAATACACACGACCATAGGCAACGTCCCACTAGGTATTGTTGACGTGCATCATTTTGAATCGCGCGGTTCATGGTATCACACCAGAGTGCGGCCTGGAACAAAGGCTTTTTTACAAAACATGAGTGAATTGTTTGAATTGCATATCTGGACGTACGCGGATCGTCCATACTCGAACGAAATCGCTCGTTTGTTGGATCCAGACGGTAGCCTGTTTTCAAGGCGCATTTTATCTCGTGACGAATTCATCGACCCCGACTCGAAAGCTGCGAATTTAAAGCACTTTTTCCCCAATGGCGATTGTATGGTGTGCATCATCGACGATCGAGCTGACGTGTGGAATGACGCACCGAATTTGGTGGCGGTAAAGCCGTACACCTTTTTTACAGACACTGGTTACATGGACCATCCGTCCGAAGAAAAAGAAAAAATCGGTTATTTTCAAAAATTGCACGAGAACGACGACGATGACCATTTGATCTGTTTGGAGGAAAAACTGTGTACTGTCCACTATGAATTCTACGATACTTATGACAAAATGAAAGAAAATGGCTGCACGCTTCCCGATGTTAGGGAATTGGTACCCCGTGCGTCGGCAAATGTTTTAAAATCCGTAAATATCGTGTTCAGTGGCATCATACCGACTAACATCGCTCCCGAAACGCACAAGACGTGGAAGATGGCAAAGTCACTCGGAGCCGTTATTCAAAACAAAGTGGTTGGACCCTCCGACGACCCCGATAACAAACCGACAACTCACGTCATCTCCTCTCGTTTAGACACGGAAAAAGTGTACATAGCCGGAAAGTTAAAAAATGTACACGTGGTAACCCCAAATTGGTTGTCGTCCTGTGCGGAACTTTGGCAAAAAGCAGACGAAAAGTTGTTTCCGTTGCTAGAAATTGTAGACGAAAGCGCCAATAACAATGGAAAAAGTAAAATTTCAACAGCTATAAAACCCCTACAAGTGGACGAAATGGATGACCTCAGTAAAAAGACAGACAATAACAATTTGATAACTCTAAAACGGATGAAGCAGGAGGTAAAAACCCGAAGAGGCATAAAAAATAAGAGACAAGAAGCCGATTCACAAGAAGAAATTTTGATTTTGAAACCGTGTAAAAAACATCATTTTGATTTATCCTAAGCAATATTTTTCGGATTAGTCAACTTTTTTCCAACAGCTGAATAATCAATGAATTTAAAAGAAACCGTCTGAGTCCAGGCTTCTCTATGGCCGCAGTTATAATGTAGGATGTCAGAGCTGGTCAAATAGCGACCATCTACAACATCCTACAAGCCATGTTTTGCCACTTTCACCTGCCTTCCTCTTGTCCTATGAGTCTTGAGACCATTTCTGGGACCAAAGCTTTGCTTACATTTACAAGTTAGAGATACAACAGATGTAAATGTTAACTTGTGTAGACCACCGAGTCTACAATAGATCCCTGTGGACAGTGGCAAGTGACTGTGGCCAGTGTGCAACACAACCTCATCACTGATTTTTATGTTATTTATTACAATTCACTCAGTTTACAGTTCGTGCTCGGTATCTTGATGCTAAATTAAAACTGCACGTCCCATTCTGCACAGACGATTTTTTTCTTCCAGTTCATATTTAATGGTATCTATATACAGTGTAAGCTGTCTAGACCGGACATAGGACGGGTCCCAGAAGTTTGTCCGGTCTAGAGAATGTCCAGTCC
>JAQIXU010000932.1:0-22761 GCA_034701245.1 Strigamia transsilvanica | reverse complement strand
AGCCATTTTTCCCTGAGATACAATGATGGGATTCAACATGATGTCTGTGTTAACTTACTTTTTGCCCTGACTGTATACAGTATTTAATTTAGTTTTTTAGTTTTTTGAAATGTAAAAAGGCGATTTATGTTATTTCCTTTCTCCTTCCAGTAATGAAACTTATGACATTAATAAGTAATAATTAAATAATGCTTCTGCGAAAGATTTATAAGTCTTAAGTTCATAATTAAATATGATGTCGTTTTCATCTGGCTGCTCGTGTTTGAATAGATATTTCTAAAAGAAAAGACAAAAAAAAACAACTGAAAAGTGTTGTAATTAATAAATACTTCATGGTAAAAAACGTTGACAAAATGAGACACTAAATCTAGCAGACGAATTGAATGCAAACGAGACGTTTTTAGCATTAAAAATACGTATGTTACATTTTATTTGTATTTATTTTTCTTGACGGTATTTAAAGGATGTTAATAAATGCATGTTGCATTGTGATTACGGCATGAATGTAAAGGTTTAATGTTATCTTTAAAGTGCATGTGTATGGACGAGAGGGTTTTAAGTAGGGCTCGGATTTAAAATTTGGTGCATTGTGCTGTAAATATGGCGAGTGTTGAGGCAGAAAACCCATGGGACTCGCAGTTCAATATTTGTCAACGTTCCCTGCATCAAAATCAAAACCGAATTGGAATGGCGAGTAGTCAATTAGGGGGCAATTCAATTTAGTGGTGTGGGCACAAGAACATTTTATAGTCTTTTGTAGCGACCACGGTCCCCCAAGTAAAAAAAAAAAAAAAAAGAATATATAGAAAAAGTCCCTTTGTTTGGCTTAGTAAAAAAAAATATATAAAAAAAGGAATTCAATCAATGGATTGGTTGGAGGGGAGCACGGATGTGAGGTGAAACGTGCCAACCTTGAAATTGAGCTCATTCACATTTCATTTTATAACAAAAATGGTGCTCTGGTAGTTTTGCTTTTAAAGACATGGTTGTACAATTGAATTACTCTGTGAAAGTGACAGGAAATAGGACGGGACTCAAATCTGTTACCACGGATTGTCCAATATCAACTGTTGTTTACTTGGAAATCGTTTTAAATTTAATTTGACGACTGGAAAATGAAAAATATCTATAAGGCCATATCACAGGCCAGCGGTCTCAGTCTTTTTAAGATGGTGTACCTGTTAGTAGAGTACCAGAGTGGTTTTTGAAAAGGTTTATATCGGGTTTTGGTTTTTACAACCAACTTCAAAATGGCTGCCACGAAAGTTAGATCGAGGGGTGGAACTTTCGCGTGTCATAATGCTTTCAGGTGGGGCATCTAACTCCTAAAACGTGAGTAATTGCATGATTGTGTTCAAATAAGTGGGCTACAACCACAATTTGTTGGTTGTATGAAAATAAGGGAATTTTTAATCGCTGTTTACTCGCAAGACTACACTATAAACAGGCCCAAAAAATAAAATTGCCTCGCACACATTCACAGTTAGGCATGTTTCTGTATTCTGTTTTGGCCGTGCATATAAAAACTGTTCTAATATCTGCTGGTTTATGTCGATGACATGGTGCTTTTAACCAAGGGATCAGGCCCATATGACCGTACTGTTAAAGCCCTTTGTGGATTTTTCACGATAACAGATCTTGGTCCGGTATCAAAGTTGCTAGGGGTACAATTTGATTGCGATGGTGAAAATATTTCCATTCACCAACGCGATTACATCGATAAAATTGTGGAAGACTACGGAATAACGCGAGTAAAAGCAGTCCTAGTTAGACATGTTTTGTCTTCTGTTTTTGCCGTTTATAGAAACACCAAGAGCGATATAAACAGCAACTTTGACTACGTCTGACGGTACGTCATTCAAAACCCATGAAAATATTTTTTCCTGTGTGGGAACTTATCGATTTGTACCTTTAATGGTTAAAACCAGTTTCTTTAATGGCAAAAAGTCGAATTGTGTTTGTTATATATATTTTTTTCCTTTTCTTCTTTCCCCCAATAAATGATGAGTAGTAGCCTTATCGAGAAGAAGGGAAGACTTTTCTCTTAGTTGACGGTTTCTTTTCCATGTAGTACTTCAGCATTATTGCGTTCTCTAGAGAAGGAGGTTTTTCTTAGAGGTTTTCCTCATTCTTCCGATTCACTTGTTTTGTGTAGTCAACTCTGAATCTCAGTATCCAGGTCGTAACATAAGAACCCTCTACGCAAGTCACTTAAGTCGAGATGGATTTATTCATACTATATCTGACATTGAATTGCAATTAGATGTCGCTGCGGACCAATCACCACAATTCCTATTGTGAGAGTTCTTGACGCCAGATTTGAATAAGCAACGACGATGGTCAGACGTTCATTTCTCTACTTCAACTCTAGGTTGAATTTATGTACAAGATACGCTAGTTTCTTATGCAGAATGTTGGTCAAGGACGGCGATATTTTTCCTCTGTTTTCGTCGTAGATTGGAGCTGAAATTTCTGTTGTCGTATAAGTGAGCGCTAATGTTGCATTGCATCATTATTTCTTGTTTTGATAACTTAAGCTTGAATTATATGACAAGGAGAAACACGAGAGAGAGAGCAATAGGATCTTTTATTTTTATTATTACTTGTTAGAAACAAACTCGATATACACGGTAAATAGTGACGCTAATGACGGTATAAAAACATGAAAAGTAAACATTGCTGGTTACGTGGCGCCAAATCTCGCAGTGAAAATAATCGGTACTAGAAATGAAATAAATAAAATAAATAAAATCCGATGACCAAACTCGATTTTTTTGATTTTATTTTATATTTTATTTATTCATTTTTTTTTTTTTTTTGGTTAAAAATATTTTTGAAAAATATTTGTTGACAAGAAAAGTCGTTGCCAAAACGTGTCACTCAATGTCTACTTAATTTCGCTTGTTTTTCTCGACGGGGCCGAGGGAATTAGATTATGTGAAAAATGCAGCATCGTCTTGAGTTTGTGTCAGCCATATTGAAAAAGGGAGGATCATTGATCAAGAGAAGCCATGGACTGAGGGCAGTTGGTTGTCCGTTGCTATGGTGAAAAGCTTTTCAATCTGAGCAGATGAAGGTGAAGGTATACGGAGTATAGGGGCGACTACGTAGGAAATTGAGTGACCGAAATGATGTGCAACCTTACTAGTCGTGCATTCAAAGGGAAAGGAAATACCCATTGTTACAATACAGCCGGATGATTAATATGTTATAAACTCGGGAATTTGCTGGTGCTCCGAGTGACTTAGCATGAAAATTTCCAAGTTGCCAAAAAGGAAAAAATTGAAAAGTTTAATTTAGTTGTGGAAATGCAGTGAGGGCAAAATTGTGATAGAAATGAGGAATTTTTCTCATTTTGTTTACACAAAGACGAGGAGGTTATGGAGGAAATAATCGATCGAGTTGAATATCCAAGTATTATGATGCGAGGGGCAATTGGAGCAGATAATGGAATCCTGAGGCCATTATAAGGGGGGTAGCTAATGAAGAGGGAGAAAAGAGGAAAGGTAAGACCTCGTTTCCATGTCGGCCACTAATCCTTCGGTGCCACGATTCGTCTTCTGATCCCGTTAGAATCGCATGAGAGACTACATCGGGCGAGCGGTTTCGAGCGGCCACAAGGACCGAACGTTTCGACGCGTTGGATTTGGGAAGTTGCAAATTGACCGATGGATGATGTTTCGATGGTCAGATAGGGGGAATTAAGAGCAAGGGGTTCTAACTTATAGGCAATTAACTGTTTAATTAAGAAATTTGATGTTAGAGTTGAGTTGGTAATGAAATTTAAGGTTCAAGTAGTTTGGAATTTTAGCCTAATCTGATCGAGTGTGAACTTTAGTGGGGCAGTAAAGTGGGGACAAAGGCAAAAGAGGGTTTTGAATTTTTTTTTTTTTTTTTTTTTTTTTTTTTTTTTTTTGTGTGTGTGTGTGTGTGATTGACATGGGACCTGGAGCAGGGGGGTTTGAAAGGGAGGCGGGTTTATTTTATATATTTTTTTTTGCTTTTAGCTTGGTGTGAAAGAGCGACTGCGAAAGGGTTCTAGGTTGTTGTAAATTAAAATGGAAGTTTAATAGAAGGTTGGTTTTGGGTTAATATGTAATTTTGAAATAGATGGGTGAATTTATGTATTTTTGGAAGGGGGTTATAAGGTTACTAATGGGTTGTATAAAGCGGGGTGAGATGGGAGTGCGTTTGCTTAGTGTTTCCATAAGCCAATGGCGTTTCTAGGCTTCAAAGCGGCGAGTTGACAAAAGGGTGAGAGTGGGGGATGAGTTATCTTGGTTATAAAGAAGAGGATTTTTATTTTTTTTTTTATTTTTTTTTTTTTTAAATTAAAAAAAAAAATCCAGCGTCAGCCACTCAATGGGGTATAATTGACTTTTGGAGAGGGCTGGGGGATAAGGGAGTGGAGTAAATCAAGAATGAAGGGGTTAAGGGGGAAAAATGGACGTGATTAAAATAGTTTTTAGAGATAGATGTATTTGGTTATGGGGGAGTGGGGGATGAAATATGAAAGGAAAATAATTTTTTTATTTGTGCCCATTTTTCTCGTTTGGTTGAATGAAATATTGTGGAGTAGATCCTGAGTTGATAGTTCTATTGGAATGTTGAAATGAGTTGTCAGCAGATGTTTAGATTTGGATACATTTTGGTTTGCTTGGATGGAGTATTGAATTTATTTATTCATTATATTGAAAAAAAAGGAAGAAAGACTATTTATTTATTTATTTATTTTTGCTGATTCATCATTTATATATGAAAAATGAAAGTAAAGATAAACAGTAGGCGCATTCAAAAACGTATAAACGGCCGTTTAAACCTGTTTAGACGAGCTTTTGAACGAGATTTTCGTTATTTTAACAAATAAACGATTGCATTCAAAAACGAGGCATTTCGTCTAAAAATCCGTTCGAGACGAAAATTTAGACGAAACTTAATTGAATGCTCTTAGTGAATTATTTAACGACAAAAAAAGTTTGTTTGAATTGGAAGGTTCAAAGAAAAGGTGAAAAATGAAGACTTAATGATAAATAGGTTGAAGTTGACAGCTTTATGTACTGCAGGAGCGCAACGCCAAGTGCAAAAACTCTTGGAATATCTCTAAGCAACAAAATGTTAATCGCATTTTTTGTGGTAATTGGAGAAAATTTTAACTGATTATCAGTCGCAATTCCTCGCTCTTTGACAAGACGAGAATTGTTGATGGTGATTGAGCTGAGAGACAATTTCCTCAAATCCGTGAAGTTGGGTGCCAGAAGGGAAAGGATGATTCATTCGTGCCGTGCCCTTGATTGAATTATGGAAATTGACTTAGTACCTCGAGCAAAGCACACCGTCTACTCTCCTCTCTCACTCTCCTATTCTGCATCCCAGCACACCCCCGTCGCCCTCACTCTCTTTCTCCATTTTACCAGCTCTGTGATTTTTGCTGTTGAATATGACTCCCCATCCTCTCGTCCCCAACTCCCTTTCTCATACCTCTTTCCCATTTGCTTTACAACTTTTTTGCCTGATCCTCTTATATCCCGACACAGTGTTGAAAGCGAGGGGGATGTGGCTTCTAATGAACTTATCTCGCACCCCTCAAGATCTGCTACTGGTGTAAAAGGGGTAATTTCGAACGGGTTTAATTTTAATGTGGATTTTCTAAATACAATTATTGAACGAAAGAAAATGAATAGAATTTGGGCGCAATTTTAGTTTGTGGGATTTGTGTATTGAGAAAGTGTTTTGGTTCTGTGATTCTGTTGGAGTCACCGGTAGCTGGAGTTGGGTATTTCCCGAGAAAATCGCAATCTCGAGATTCGGGATTTGCCGAAATGATGAAAATTTGAAATCTCGAGATTCGGGATTTGCCGAAATGATGAAAATTTGAATTCTCGAGATTCGGGATTTGCCGAAATGATGAAAATTTGATTTCTCGAGATTTGGGATTTGTCGAAATGATGAAAATTTGAATTCTCGAGATTCAGGATTTGCCGAAATGATGAAAATTTGATTTCTCGAGATTCGGGATTTGCCGAAATGTTAAAAATCTTAATTCTCGAGATTTGGGATGGAAAATTTCGAAAATTTAGCGAGAATTCCCGTCGGAAAATTCTCGAAACCCAACTCTACCGGTTTAATGGTAAAGTACCCGTCCGGTATGCGGGGGATCTGGGTTCGACTCCCTCAGTGACATCCTCAGAGTCCGAGCTGTTTCGTTTTTTTCCAACCAAAGAATTTAAGCCGGTGTTGTACCATTGAATTTTCTCTCTACAAAGTGTTGGGTTTTTACCCTCTTGCGATTTGAGCGCCTCCTTTCTCGTTAGCGGCGGTTTTATGAACCCGAGGTGGGTACTTAAGGGAAATTGGACGTCAGAATCTGAGGGCTTCTGAATTACCCTTCGGCACGGGTGCTAGTTCTTTCATTTCCAGCATGCCCAACTTCTCGCGCTTATGGCGGTCATTGGCAAGTGTGTGTTCGCCGACGGTGTACGTGCGCACCTCTCCTGTTGGCAAATGATCTCCGAACGATGAGCGCGCATCAATGTGTTTGGAGGTTGCCACAAGGAAGCGCTGCTCTCTTTTTACCTCTTACTTTCTATATTGCGATACCTTCGTACAGCGACGCCGGGATTTAAATGGAAATTGAGTTTCGAAACAAATTTGAATTTTTAAATTCATTTATCGTTAGCGCCTGATTTAGCTGAAGTTGCACATTTAAAGTGGACGCAAACGGCGTTTAATGTTGAGATTATTTTGTAGGAAAGCCACAAAAAATTTAAAAAAAATGGTGGTGACACCTGGATTTTTTTTTTTTTAAATGGAGATTGCAACAGTGGTTTAATGGGAGGGGTTTCTAGCAGAAGGGCCCATTAAAAGGCTTCTTATTTGCAGTAATCAAGAGGAACTGCGAGTCAATTTACGAGTGAAATTTGCGTGCAAGGAGGAGAAAGTAGCTGTTAATGTGTTCCCACCAATAAAGTTTTTAGTGCATTTTGATTTAACCCTAGAGATTCGTTTCCATCAATAACAGATATAAGCTCTCATTCTTTGTACGATTTTTACGCGCATTTCGTGAAATATTTACCATGAAAACGAGTAAGCAATTTGCAATCGGCAATGAGTTTAAGGCGAGGTGCATACTTACACGACGAGATAATAATTTGCCATCCATCCACTCTCCTCCACACTTCATTTTCCCCTCTGATGAGTCTTATAGTCAGCCATAAAGCGGGTTATATAATCAGCTTGCCATCGTATTAAATAGTTAATAAACGGGGCCCGGTAAATTGAACGACCGAGGGCTTTTACTTTGTAAGTGAAGCATTATGCCTGAGAGGTGATAGCAAAAGAAAAATGCTACTGCAAAACAATCTGGCAGCTCCTATGGTAATGTTATATTGCCCTCTCTGCCAGCTAGAGTGCCCACTAAAAGACTGGGTTAGTTCTATTCTTTTTTTTTCTTCTTTTTTCTCTTTTTTTCGTTCTTGTGTGATGCAATCTTGGTAAAATGCGCAGCAGACGTGATGAATGGCTTGTGTTTAAAATAAAAATGTGCTGTTGTTGTTGTTGGGAATAAATCGAAGGTCAGTGTGAACATACACAGGGTAAAGAGAGGCGAGTGTTGATCAATAGTTTGTATAGGTGGATGGGGATGTGTATGTGGAGTTGGAGTGAGATGGATGATGTATATAAAGGAAGCCCCAGTGGCGCCAAATTTAGTGATGGTCAGTCGTTTCTCGGCATTTGCAAGCGGCCTGTGCGGCCTACCATAGAGCTTTGCTTCATAAACTAAACTCAACTAATCCTTTTGTTGCATTAGCATCTGTGGTTAGATTCATTTAGGTGAGGGGGTTGGATTGCGTGCCAAGTTATATATGCGAATGAATGAATGAATGAATGAACGAATGAATGGATGGCGCGTTTAAAGGGAGGCGAGGCGAGGGGAAGGGATTTGGTTTTCGAGGAGTTTATGTTGAGCTATTCATTAGAGGAATTTGTAGCTGGAATTGGTGGTGGAGTGTGGGCAATTCTGGATGAATTTCATTTGAATTAAGGCCTAGGTTTTTTTCTACTTTTATTTTTATTTTTGGTTTATGTTGCAGTTGGATGGGATTTTAATTGGAAATTTGTGAATTGAATTTCATGCAATTGGGTGATTAGTTTTCATGCAAATGAGGTTATTATATGGAATATTTAGGGTGTTTTTGCACTTTTTTTGCACTTTAGTATTTGGAATATCAAATATTGATTGTCTTCACTAGTAATCGATGATTGGAATATTTTGCAATCAGTTATTGACATTGTGGAAAGCCAGTGTCTATCTATATCTTATCTGAAGTACACTGTCTCAAGAGACATAGGAAGAAAAAAAAAAACTATAAATCCATTGTGTTAAGGGGAGAGAAAAGAAGAATTGGTGTCATTAAAAGATTGAGGAGCTGCCTCTAGTATATTTATGAGTTTGTGATAAAAGTGGTAAAAAATATAAAAGCAACGAGCTTGGAATGGGATATTTGGGATTAAATACCAACTAATTATTGTTTTTTATTAAGGGGGTTGGGGATTTGTTTTGTGATACTCGTGGGAAAGGAGGAGGAAAATGAGGCAAAGAAAAGGAATTTCCAACTTTATGTTTGTCTATGTGGCGCTTCTTTTTTCGTCCGAGAGATTTAGTGCAATATTCCGCCAGCATAAGAGCGTGTGTTGCTTCGGTTTTGACCATAAAGGACATCTGTGGGGATTTATGGGAAAGTCCCAAGATATGAGCAAGAGTTTTAGTGGCGTGTCTTAGCTGTACGAGATGCAGAACAGGGCATGGATGTCATTGGACATAAAACGGAATCTTGGGATAAGTGTGGGATTTAAAGGGTGATTAACTAGAATATTAAAGAAAATAAAAAAATCGTTAACATCGAGTTAGGATGCGGTTTTACAAGTTAATTGATAGTAAATGATGAGACGGGCGGAAATTGAAGGAGATGATGTTAATTTTGAATAAATGATGCTATGATAAACCATTAAGCTAAGTTATGAAATTCTTGGAAAATTCAAAATTGAGTCATGAATAAATATTTTTTTGTTTTTAAAAATTCTAGTACTATAATTGGACATTTGGGGAATCGTAGGAGTAAAATCCTGTTTGGCAATCGAGTTTTTTTGTATATCCTTTTTGGTTCTAACGATGACGGTTGTTGTTGACACTCCCCTAGGGAAACGAAGGCAATTAATGAGGAGGATACGAGTGTTTTTCTACCAATTTCCTCACTGCTTCCTCAAGGATTTAATAAACGCCTTGTTGCGACGAGAATTGTTTTCTCACTTGACTGATGCACAAGTATTTTTTAATTTCGATTACCGCTTGATGAGACGGTAAAAAAAATAGGAATGCTCGAATAAATAAAGGTGGATGTTGTTGATTGATATTTGTTTTTATTTGCGTTTGTTGTGAATATTTTAGTATTTTAATTGCAATTTGTGTACACGGGGCTTGTACAATGACAGTGAGTGTTTGCACCTGATAAGGAAAATCCATTGTGAATGGAGAGAGAGGATAATGATTGGGAATTGAAAAGAAACATTGTTCTCTCTGCATGCGAGTGGGATGAAGCGATACTCACTTGTTTCAACAGAATAAGGAGAAATTAATTTTATTTTTGAATTAATCAAAAAATTTGTTTTAATGAGTTTGAAAAATCGGATTTTTCAATCGATGGATTTGGGGATTTGATTGGTTATTGTTATTTATTTATTTATTTATTTGTTTTTTAAAATTTTTGTTGCTGTGCCAATGTGGTAAAAATTACACCTGCATTGCTCTTTTGCACTCGTGACATTCCGAGTTCCGCCTTCCTCCCCGTTGGTTGGTGTGCGCGCGCCCCGTTCGCTCACCTACTTTATCGAGGGCGGAACCGGGCAGGCAGCTTCAGTTCGCTGGATGCTGTTGTTGCCTGGAGACGCTTGTGATCAGCTGGAATCTTTGGGCTCTTGGTAAAAGCGCCACTCGGATGCCTCGTTGCTCTGCTTCTCATCTTCCTGTGATTAGGTGAGTCGAGTTTGGACAAGAATTTGATGAAATTCGGAATATTGATTTTTGTTTGTTTGTGTTCTTTTTTTTCCATCAATTTTTTTTAAAAAGAATTTGATTGATGGAAGGGGGGGGGGGGGGTTAAAGATGGGTGCGTTCGATAATTTTAATCAGTTTTAAATTATTTTGTTTTGATTTTTTGATTTTTTTTGTTGTGGAATTGAAATGATTGGAGTTTTGTTTTGTTTTGGAGTGTAAAAATGGGTATTTTAATTTATTCGCGAGTATTTATGCGTTGGTATCAGGAGAATGAGACGAAAACACGTCACGGTTGTGACGTTTAGGGATTGAAAAATGGATCGTATAACGGTGCTAGCAAGCCAAATGAAGGAAAACAAAGTAGTTTGTCAAATTCCAGTGACACCATCGCGAAAAATATTGGATTAGAAGGATTAAATTTTATGTTAAATGAATTTATATACCGAGTCGCGGCGGTAGGGTGCAATGTATGAAATTTAAGAATTGATGCTAACGTGAAATAAATGAATTTTGTTTCCTAATAAATTATTTTTTGTTGTGTAATTCGACGATGGATCGTTGTCTGGCAATGGGATTTAATTAATGAAGAAGCTGTTTTTATTGATTTTTGTTGCAGCTATTTAGAACGTGTGAAGAATGCATTGAGCATTGCCGAATGAATTTCGACTTTTGACTAAAACTTAAATTCCAACCACTTCACACGTGATAATTTCCGTAGACATTTATTTCTATCAAATTCGACAAGAAATTTTTTTTTTTTTTTTTAAAAAAAAAAAAAGAAAAATCTTAGTAATTTGATTTTGCAAGAAATGACAAATGCTCTTTAAAATTGAACTGTGATTTGAAGATTTAGTCAAATTTTTCTGCCAGACTCGGTTGATAATGCAATGCAATCTTGTTTATTAGTTTTGCTGTATACATTCGGGTGAGAAATAGGTTGAAGTTTGTTTCGCTTATCGAATTGACTGCAAATGTGTCAGCTTTAGTTACATGCTTGGCTTCCCATGGATAAGGCAATGGACAAGGAAGTTTTGCTTGAGTATGTCTGTCTCTCTAACGCACACAGCGCACACGCGTTTGCTTTTCTTCTTTCTGCCCAAAAATGGCTTTCAAGCATTTTGGTCACGAACTGGAGCATGCGCACGGAAAGAGAGGGTTTAAGAGGGCCACTTTAGATGAGTATTTCAGTCATGTGTGCTACGTTTGTTCTTTGCTTTCTTTGTGTATTTTTCACCGTCTGCGAGCAATTTAAAGCTTTTTCCGTTCCACGAAGAGTCGAATTTTGTTAAAAAGAATAAAAAGCTTTAAAGAAATGTTTTATTTTTATTTTTGGTAATTTTGATGTTGTGGACAGTTTGAAAGGCAATTTGTTGTTTTAAGATGGAGGAGAAATGCATCCAGTTCTGTTTATTTATTTATCTAGAGTTTATTTACATAGCAGTATTAGTTGAGGGATCTCGGAAAGAAGAATAATTTTTATTTTATTTTAAGTTAAAACACACAAAAGTATAAATTTTATTTAAATAGAATTTTAAAGTTCAAATTGAGATCGCTCGCAGGAAAGTTAGTGGGAAAACGAAGATTCAAACGGCAGATATGATGTCGGAAGTCGAACTCGATAGGAAAGTGGTGTTGATAAGTGAAGGTCGGAACCGGAAATCAAATTTCCAGTTAGACAAATTACAATTTTTTATTTTTTTTTTTACTTTTTGAAGTGCAACAACCATTCTTTGACCTTCCACATAATAATTTTTTAGAGGGTTTGTGGCATTACCCAAGAGAGAGAGAGAGAGAGAGAGAGAGTGAGGTCAAGATACAAAAAGGATGAGACTGTGTCGTTCTTCTTATTTCTCCAGAGGAAATGAGAAGGCAGAGCAAACGACGGGGGGAAAAAAACGTCCTCCCAGATTGATGCTGAGATTATGAGGGCGAAACTTCCATCTGACAAAATACTAACTCGAATCCCTCCACCGACGACCGTCCTCCGCTCTCGTCGTTTCATCATGAAAATAGCAAAAATGGATTAAAGTAGATGAATTTTATTGATGCGCAAGCAGAGCCAGGTGAGCGGAAAAAGGACTCGCCGTGATTGCAATCTGAGGTGATAAATTCACAGACTATATAACAAAGTGTGGGTCTTAAAGTTTTGTCACGACTGCTTTCATGCCCGAATTTATGTATGTGACGAGTGGGCAATTATAAGGGGATTGTGGGATGTACGTGAAGAGAAAGTGTGTATGAAGAAGAATAAAGCAGAAATTTATGTCGCGAGTGTTTGGGTGTTTGCTTTTGTCTAGTTGGGCGAGTCGGTTGTTTAGCTCGGTCTCGGTGCGTGTGTGTGTCTTTTTGCTAATATGGGATTTTATTTGTGTGCTCACGTGACGGCCAAACGTTTGCAATTGGAGAGAGAGTGCGGGCGGCGTGTTGTGTTTGTAAGGTTAAAGTTTATTGTCGATTATTGCCAGTCAGGAAGAGCAATGGTGTATGCAGTCATTGGTCATTGCATTCGCGGCAATGCAAGCTAAACAGTTTGGAGGGTCTTGATTTATGGTTAATGCTCGTAATAGTGGAAATAGAGTCAATCCACTGGAGAGTTCTACACCCCTGCAGTAACGATTTGGGTTCCTGTCTCGTATTTTTCACTCTTGAATCATGGATGAAGTTTCGACACACAAATGTCCACTTTTATTGTTACTGTGATGAAAGTATAATACTTTTTTTTCTTAGCTAGTTGGGCGATAATTTGTGGACGGTTGGTGTAATAAAATTAGTTTATGTTATGTGTAGAGGAATTGAAATTGGAAAATTTGGTTGTGAAGCGTATAGCAATTTGCGGCATGGATTTTGTAATACATTGTGTAAAATGTGTTTTGCAATATTATTGTTTGTGAAGTATGAATGCATTGTCAAAATGTTATGAAATGTGTTCTAAACTGTATTTTAAACTACTATTCCATGAAATATATTTTTTAACAACAAGTGCCTTGTGTAAAATGAATGCTTTAATATATTACACAATATTGTTCTTTTATAATTGCAAATGCATTGTCAAAATACATTTTCAATTGTATTATGAAACGCATTATTTAATGCACAAATAATATAATTAAATTCCGCGAAAGGCGATATATTTTGGACTGTATTCATTAGGCAATTGTACAAATATATTGTTTTTCGCTTCGTTTGTAAACAGTTAGGTTAACTTTTCGCCATGTTGATGGTGGAATTTAAATAATTCGAGTTTGTTTAGCTGGTACAAGTTTATTTAATTTTTGACGAAAGTGAAAACAAACTTGCATTAAAATTAGCAGTGTAAGACGCTGAAAATTTGATCAGAGATATTAAATCATAAAAAATTGATGCCACGGCTTTAAATTATAGATGGAATTTATTTTTAAGAACATTTTCATCTTTAATGGTTCATGAGATTATGAATTTTTAAATATCTCAGAAATCGTTGTGTACGGGTTAAAGTGAAAATGATCCCCACTCACGCCTCACTGTTTTACCTCATAAAGTAATGGTTTATTTGGATATTTGCTGCATTTGTCGATTTATTTGACCATGTCCGAGTCTGGGTGGAGGGAAAACATTTTCGACTTGAGATCGATGGCGCAATAACGAGACACCACTAAATGCAATCAATGAAATGTGAGATAATTCGCACTCAGCTGTCCAAATGGCGAGATGAAAGAGAAGGGAGCAAAATGGTGAAGGGCTTTTATGGAAATGTCTACACGATTGGGAACATCCATTACGATATTAAAACGTAGACAATACGTCGTGTAATATACTTTTCCCATAGAATAAAAAATAATATTTATTTATATATATTATATTACATTATATTATATATATGGGAACGATAAAAGAGTTGTTTAGGAAATCAAATCGATTTTGGATTATCCTTTATTGCTTGGCTTCTATTGGCTTAATCTGAAGCCAGCCAGATGAAAGTTCAGTGCTTGCAGCATGGTGCAGCTTGGTGATACTGAGTACATTGCCATCTGTGGGAGTTCTCTGAAAGGGATGTTTCTGTTATGATTCTGATATACACCGTCGGTCTTTGTAGCGGAAATGTATTTATATATTTCTATGGTATATTGCAGATTTTTGAAAATGTAAATTTTCACTGCAGCTTCAGGTTGGTGCGCTGTGTGCAAGAAAATCGATAATAAAGAAAGAGAGAGAGAGTGAGTGCGAGAGAGAAATGTTTGTAGTTTTCTCGACACGTAAAAAGTGCGAGTTTGATGGTATCACGAGCGAGAAAAAGAGGGAAGTTTTATCGAGTTCAATTAGACGATGGTAGTAATTTGAGCAGCTTTTGAATAATTTCATTATCAGCAGGGAAAGATGGTTTTTGCAGTCTCTGCCTTAAGCGTCTTTTTCATACTATCTTATCCTGGCGGATCAAGAAAATGCAGTTGCTAGGTAACATTAGAAATAGACGTAGGAGATTCGACGAATGATATTGATATCTTGTTACAATTTTACTGCAGTCATGCCTAAAGGACTGCTTTTTGCCACCATCGTTTTCTATGTTGACGAGTATAAATTACTCTATTTTATTACACACACACAAAAGTTTTCTCTGTTTCCAGACTGACTTAGGTGATGTGCGGAGACCACTTATGTCAGTCTGGAATCACCGCTGTTCGGGTAATCGGGAATATTGGAATTTTGGCTTGATGAGCGCTTTGCTCGGCCACATTGGAGAAAAGTCATCACTGGTGGTAAATGTGGAGTTGTTTGCTTGTTAACCAGCAGGCGTGTTTACATAATTTGGTAATTTCTACCAAGGTGCCAATTTTGTTGCTATCTAAACTCTGAATGAGGAGCTCTGATGGAATTTGTCTGTTAATTATTTAGGGTGTAAGAACTAATGGGAATGGTTTTTATTGGCAAGCTTGGAAGTCCACACTCTGCCAAGAATGTTTTCATTTATCATTTAGAAAGAAATTTGTGGAAATTGAGGATCTGAGAATTGCTCTTTAAATTTAGCAAGGAACTCTAATGTAAACTCTTTCCTTCTGCTTTGGTCGTGTTAGTCATCATAAGCAACGATCATATCCTGTCCCAAGTGGCTCTGAAAACATTGTTTGATTATTTATAGTTCGCTGTGGAATTTGGCACTATCAGATGCACCAATTGGACAGATTTAACTTTATTTATTGATGTTCAGTTGGTGTGAGAATCTTTACCAGGAGAAAAATAAACCATTTTGGATTCCATTACGTCTTCGTTTGACGATTTGCAGTAAACTTCAATTTTTGTTTTGTTTTATCGCGTGCTGTGACTGGTTCCGTTGCTAAATTTATTTCTCAGACTTGTCACTAGAGATTAGTAGCAAGTGGAAGGCTGGGATCTCTATAAGTCTCCGTTGGATGGCATTGCAACCCAACCTTATGTTTCCATAGCAAAGAAAAGAGCACTTAGACTTAATGCATTGAGTTTCTAAAAGAAAAGCCCTTCTTTTCCATCTCATTCTGATATGTTCTCTGCCATATTTTGCTTTTCCCATCTGTCTATTTCTCTCCAATCACTAATATCTAATAGGGGCCTTCATACTCAGCGAATAAAGTTTGATAGATTGTACAATCACCCAATCACATTACTTGTATTGGACAAATGATTAAAATACTTGGTTTCAGCAAGGACTACAAGACTACAAGTGATAAAATTGTTGTAAAAAATATGTTAAAAAAAGTGTACAGATGTACAGTTTGTGTAGAAGGAAAGAAAAAGAATGAAGGGGAGATGGTAAATTGAAAAAGTACATTTATTTTTGTACTGCTGATTGCAGTCGTCAAGTCCACAAGAACTGATGACATCTGGGTTTGAATGGTGTCTTTGGAATTGGATCAATTGGAAATATAGTCCATTTTGCAGTCAGTTTTTTTTTATTTTTTATTTATTTTATTTTTTTACTAAAAATGAAATAAAAATAAAATAAAAATGCAATTTGTATTGTTTGTGGTATTAAGTCGGGTGTTCTGTTACTGGTTTAGAGGCACTTGATGTAGGTGGTAAATTGAGTAGAGGAAGAATTGCCTTTTCTTTCTTTCTTTCTTGGACGTGGGCTTGTGTGTCAGGATTGATGTCAGAGTAAGGGGTCTTGCACTTCGACACGCTCAGCATTCCAGAGTGAAGGCACCAACGTTTATCCCATCTCTTGACAAGTTCATTTATTGATTCATGTTTTGGCAAAAGAGTTAGTCTGATAGATTTCTACTATATTCTCATCACTTATTTTTGTTTATTTCATTCCTTTTTGGAGTTTGCCTCGATTATATTAATGGCACTTTGCCAAACATTGTACCCACATTTCTTTGAGTGATTTTAAAGGTAATCGATTTGGGCCCTTTTTATTTGATGAACTTACCTTGACAAACCATTACTTGTACTTCATTTACAAACCCCATCCAGGTCCAAAGGCTACTAATAGCTCCAGTTTGCCCACTTTTCTTTATAATTTGCAATTTTCTCTCCAAGCGACCTTATTTCCCTACTGAGGATGAGTGAAGGGGTTAATAGAAAAATGATTCACCACATTGCATCAAAAGCTGGTCTCTCGTCCCTTAAACAAGTGACAAGGGGCGATGATCTAAAAGCAGGGTGACTCAAATCCGATTATAATAAATAATATAAATATTAAACAAAATTGTAAATTGTATCCGAAATGTGTGTAAAACGTTTCATTTATCACACGGGGCCCGGAAAATTTTTATTTTACTGGGGCCCGGACTGAAATGTTGATTATGGCCGGCTGGAGTTGAAGACAGGTCGAATTGGAAATGCAAAAGTGTTTGGTAATGTAGACGACTCTTTCTGTTGGTGAAATTCCTAAGTCAATCTTTGACGGCTCTAATTGAAAACGGGTGCGAGGAATTCGAGAGTTTTTTTTTTTTTTTAGTGTCAACAAGACAAGACGGCAACTGATGGATGGATTGTCGTTTAGACAACACGAACTTTTCATCAAGCGATGGGTTCATGTTCAGTGACCATATTATCGAGTGGAGCTTTTCTATGAAAGGGGTTGAGGGATGGGTAGGTAGTGGAGAGTTAAAATGGGAAAAGTGTTTGAAGGAATAGAATGTTATCTCTGGTGCGCAGATGCAGCGCAAGACACTTGCCAAGCAAAAGCTTCATAGATTTACATGAAATTGTGTAGAATTCATTACTGACACCGGTGCTGCAATCGTCGTCTCTTTTACTCATCGCCATCTGGTGGTGATGTAAAGTCGATCAAATTTTTTTTTTTTTTTTGAAAAAGTTGGTGAATTTTGTTTAATTTTTTTTTTTATTTCTCATTCAATTGATCCGGGTCTAGTTTGTGATTCTGGTTGCGTAAAGTCGAGAGAGGGTTGGCGTACTAGTATTATGACAATGGGGAAAGTGAGAGACGGGCTCCTTATATGTTTGTTATTTGTCAAACGCACCTGCCAACATCCCAGTGAAAGGAAGCTTTTCCATGTATTCCTCTTTTCTCTCGGTGGTATTATCTCGGGTACAATGCGCCTGCTGATGGAATTGAATGAACAATCAGGCAAAAGCGACAGGCTGTGTTATTCGTTTTCTTGTATTTTTCCTACAAACAAACTGAAAACGTTTTTTCTCTTTTTTTCTCTGTCTTCTTCTTCTTCTTCTTTTTTTGGGATTGAACGGCACGAGAGATTGAGCATGCAAGTAATTCAAGAAGTCGTGAGGGGTTGTGTGCAAAAGTGCACAACTCGCAATTTGTCTTTATATTCACCCCGCGATTTTATTTTATTTTATTTCGGGGATTTCTTTTGGATTTCCTCAAGGGAAAATGGAAATGCCACTCGTTATCTCGAATTTAGTTTAGTGGTCAGGAATGTGGGCGGTTTCTATTTATTTTTGTGGTTTTACGTTGCCTGCACTGACAAGGAATTTTACTTAACTTATCAATAAAAAGGGGCACATGTGTTTATACGGTTACTCATTTTTTTTCTCCTGGTGGTTAATGAGCTGTAATGGGATTTAGTGCTGGTGGTTTCACGTAACAAAGCTAAAAAAAATTGATGCGACACATCAAAATGATCACAATCAGTCGATTTGTTCAAATATGAATAGAGAATGAGAATTACAGCGTTTACAGCTGTTGGAACTGCTTGTCTTATGGATCAATGGAGGTTATTGTTCCAATGACAATAGAAGAGCTTTTTCTTGAGTAGAGTCAGATTAAAGCATGATTCGGATACATTTGTTTCCTTTATCATAAACAACCTTTCGCACTAAGATAAAATTCTTTTATTCACAATATTATCATCTGGGGCATCAATAACCCAGAAACTGAAGTAAATACCTTTTTAGTACCGTAGGCTTGTTGCATTTGCATATCGCAAACTATGTAGCAATTTCAACGGATAGTTACGTGCTGTACCATATCGCAAATGTATATCACAAGCAGTAGGCGCATTTGTAAAGTCATTTAAACTTGTTTAAATTTATTAAACTAGTCTAAATGTCTACATGTTACATTTTGAAATTTAGACTTGCGATATATTGCAAACATTGTGGGATATATCGCTGTGGCTGTCGCACTTTTTAGACATTTGTCTGTTGTGGGAAAAGGAGTGTGAAAAGTAAGTGACTAAAAGTTTTAGCATGTTAGTTTGTTGCAGTGAAAAACCCTTATCAGAGAAAGTTGTCTCGACAGGCCCCACGAGGGAGTTGCCAGTTTAGGGCGATAAATTGTAATTAGCATAAAGAGAAAGAGGTGGGAATAGGACGGGAGATGTTTTGTGTGTGTGCATGTGCGCAGACAACAGTGTCGGGGCTGTACACAAACCCTGGAGAATCAGCCGATGATTGGGGCAAAGAGTATTAAAGCACGGTTGCTACTGTCAAGGCTTTGTGCTCGTGATAGCTCAGCAAGGCGAATAGCAACTTGTCATTAAGTCTCGTGATTAGAACTCCTGTTGCTGCTGCTGCCTCTTCTCGCCACTGTTTAGCCTCAGATTGGAACCGCAAACCTATTTTTAAAGGCGGTTCCATTCATCAATTGACAGTTGGCAAATGTGTGTAAAGCACTTTGTGTCTTCTTAGCGTAGAATTAACAAGAGCCGTGTCACGTGTGTGCCAATAACGAGTAAATAATGTTATTTTTAAAGAAAATTAAGGGAAATTCGCAATCGGAGCAAAGAACAAATGTTGAGTGAGGGCAAATGGATGATTACAGCGCACGTTTTTCCGCTCGTGGAACCATCGACTTGTGCATTAAGATGGAGAAAGTAAACAAAGAGGATGAAATGTTTGGAATTCCACTTATGTTTCGTTTTATGTCTATCTATATACATAGCAGTTACAGTACGAGGAAAAAAAGGCAAAGATGAGGGGTAAAAGTTCCTCTTGTGACAGAAATGAGGAATGGAGGATTATTACCTCATCGAAACATTTCTCCGGGGAGGAATTACTTGAAAGGAGGATAAGAAAGAGGAGAAATTGACGTTTTTCTTTTTTTTGCTTTTTTTTGGGGGGCGTCGTTGCGTGTTCGGGGATCTGTTGTGGTGATATGAACCTGTCTCAAGTGTAGATGAACGAGATAAAATATATCGTTTTTCTTGGCGAACAAAAAAATTTATCAAATTAGAGCGGGGAAATAATGGGAAACAACACTTTTGGCACTTTTTAATGACTAAGTGGTTTAAATTGGCTAAAACTTGAAAACTTTTTGATAATACTTAACCAAATTTTACGATTTCCTAAGGGGCTAGTTTCCATGGACATTGGTCACGTGGAACCTCTAAAACAGAGCGCTTTATTGAATTCCCAAACATTTTTTTCTCTTTAAATGACGGCAAGAGATGTTTAGCAAAGTTTGGTGTTTAAAAGCTTTTTTCTTTTTTTTTTTTCTATTGTTTTTTTTTTCTTTACTTTTTTGTCTCTCCGCTTTCAGTACAGCATAGGGAACGTGAAAATGGTCGGAGTATAATGTTGCAGGTGAGCCATAATGAGAAAAGTCTTAAGATACAATGTCACCCGAGAGGACAATTTCGACACCACACCACGTCTTGTGATGAGCGATAATAAGAGACGCGCTGCCGCCATCCTTTGCAACAAGATTTGACTTTCTTTTTAAGCGTCAAGTTTCTTACGTTTTTTTCGCCCGTTAGTCAAGTGCCGGTGCGTCGTCTTGGGAGCCAAGATTGCAACTAGTTACCGGGACCCTTTCCCTATTCCTCGCATTATCGTGTTTCTGAGTTATTGTTTTTATACCCAGCACGCGATAATTTCTCTGGGAAAGTTCGGTTTTGAATTTTAAAAAGAAAATTAATGACGTTTTGGACTCGCGGTTCGACGGCAATCGCGTTGGTATGCGGCGGGTGATGGACGCGGGCTTCGCCGCGGCCGCGCAGTGAAAGTCCGTCGAAAAATATGTTAAGTGTTTTGAGCATTTGGAGAATCGTCTCGGGAGTTATGAAAAAGGGGAAGATGTATGGCGAGGAGTGCGAAGATGATATGTTAATTTCGGGCTAGGAATTATTCAGGAGACCTTTTATCTTAATGGACTGAAAGTTGGATAGTTTGAAGCGCACTTTTATTTTCTGCAGTTTTCATTACGCATTGCATATTTTAAATAAAGCGTTTAATTGAGTCCAAGTGCTGTTCCGTCGTCGTTTCTCGTTGTTGTTGTTGTCTCGCACACAATTTTATCTAGGGAAGAGTCGTGCAATTTAAGAAATGCTCCGCTTTTATGTTTTATTTTTACCAACATGTTTTGTTATTATCTTGAAGATTGCACTTGTGAATGCGAGATGAAGGGAAACGAATTGCGTATAGTGAATGCTTTGGTTTGGTTAGGGAAAATGCGATGCGGAATTGTGTAAGTGCAATGGGAACGAGTAAGAAGGGTCTTGGGGAAATACCTGTAAGGAGTGCAGTAGTCGAAGAAGAGCCAAAGGTATTTGCACTTTTTAAATGTGTGGTTTTGTATAAATATGATGAAATTTTGTCGAGTTTTAATCAAATGTAAGGAAATTTTGTCGAGTTTTAATCAAATGTAAGGAAATTTCAGAGAATTTCATGGAATTTTAATCAAATGTGATGAAATTTCAGAAAATTTTATGGAATTTTAATCAAATGTGATGAAATTTCAGAAAATTTCATGGAATTTTAATCAAATGTGAATGAAATTTCATGGAATTTCACCAAAATGTAATAAAATGTCATGCAACTTTACCAAAATGTGATGAAATTTCATCGAACTTCACCAAAATGTGCTGAAATTGACATAATTAAATCAAATTTCATTTTTTTTTTAAATAAAAAACTTATAAAACTGAAGCTACAGGGCGTGTACTGGCATAAAGCCGAAGGTATATCATACCCAGCGTACACCCGCCTACCTCCACTGATTTCCATCACCGCCTGTAACTAAATTCCATCACCCTGTACTTGTATTTATGGCTGAAACGCTAGGGGTGGTTGAACAATAGCGTTTGTTACACTTTAATTCAAGTCGAATGCAATCTTTTGATATTTAAAACAAGTTGTCAGCTCGAGAAAAGTAAGAGGCACTGAAGGACGATATAAACTGCTTAACGTCACGAGATTGTGCTCGTTTCCATAGGAACCGACCTTCACTACTGCGAGTCCGAAGGGAACAGATAGGAGGGTCAGGAAATGTGCAAAACCGCTACATCATGCATTTTCATTGTTTTGATTGGGGTCAGCTTTTCTCCAGCTTAACCCTTTTTTTTCTTACCATTCCCTTCCCCTCTTTTTCTCATCATCATTCCAGATTGGGTTACCAATGTGAATAAATTTTTTCTAAGCGTTTTTTTCCTGCTAAGCTCATTTCAAAGGACCAAGGAAGTCGAGTAAAATTTAAAAAAATTTAAGAAACTTTTATTTTTTTTCTACATTTTTTTAACAAGGGATAAAAATGTTGGTGGTTCGGTCTTGATGGTTGTGTTGATATAGATGGGTATAAAAAAGGCGTCGATACATTCTCCCGGTGCATCTGTGTAATGAGGAGCGCTGGCACCGCCACAGCCGAGCGTGGTCAGCTTATCTCGAACTGCTCCATCGCATCCTAAGTGTTTGGAGAAGGAGGAAAGGGATTGGAGACAAGAGATCCCTTTTCCCACACACACGTGCTATTGTGCCTTGTGGCTTGGCACGGGGATCTTGATGTTGGCGGGCTCCATATGCAGCGGGGCAAATGCCCAGATAAGATCTTTGGGTTGTTGGCACCGGTTGGAGCACGGTGCACTATGGTTGCGACCCTCACTTTGACCCTCTTGTGGCCACGAGATACGGATCCGTTCGCCCCACTGCTTTCATTCTGTACACGCAGGTTGTAAAAATCTGGACGCGACGTTGTCTCATTCTGAAATTTTAAGGGGACACGTCGGGAACGATGCGACGCGGTGCGACGCGACGCGACGGACGGCGGAGAGAAATACTGGTCAATGTGTGGGACGTGCACGGAATGGTTATTTACTCGTTTTAATGTGCGCGCTTTTGGAGGGATTAATCCTAACGGATCGGATGATAAGTTTATTGAGTGACCATCTGTTACTGTGCAACCTTGACAGGTTTGGAAGAGTGACATGAAAATCAACCATGCGATTACAATAGAGATTGATAAGGGTTAATTGAAAGGGATAGGCCTGTGCGATTAGTCCTGCTGGCGAATACGAATGCGATATTGGATTGGTGCGACTTTTTTGCGATATATCGCA